>PVJX010015218.1:0-43075 GCA_004027295.1 Dolichotis patagonum
TGAGGAAGTGAACATAGTTTATATAGGGTGAGGGCAGGAAGTTGTCATCAGGCAGAGATGTTGTGGAGAGACCGGATAGGTCACAGTCATGTCCGGCCAGGCAGAGAGGATCATGGGCAATGTAGGCAGACGCACCAAATGCCCACAGGAAGGTGGGATGGGGCGGCAGCAGTGAGGCTATCATGCCGCTTCCTACACATTTGTGATCAATAACACTGTTTTCTAATGTTATAAAAGTCTATAGATATCCTTTAATACTTGTCAGTGCAATTCCACCCTAGAAATCTCTTAAAGGGGCCTAAATTTTGCCTTAGGAATAAGTAAGTAAACATATGTAAAGATTCCTGTATGCCTGTGATTCTAGTTGTTGCTATCCTTATGGTGTATTAATTATGTTTGTGTTTCCCAAGTATATAACCCTTCAAGAATGCAAAACTTAGGAAACATCTTTGTGTATAGATGACTTCCAGACTAAATTTTTTTATTTTGGTAAATTTTCACACTTATGCTTGTGTAATTTTGCTACAACAGCAATACTTTAACACTATGAGGTTGAGACAGTAGTTCTAATGACAAGAGATTTATATATATATATATATATATATATATATATATATATATATATATATATATATTCTATTTAAATGGCACTTTTAAAGCTTAACAAATTTAGGGCTGGGGATTTAGCTCAGCGGCATAAGTGTCTGCCTGGCAAGCGTGAGGTCATGAGGTTGTGAGTTGGATCCTCAGTACCACAAAAAAAAGCTTAACAAATTTAAATAAGGCTTTATTTATGTTATTCAATTTTATAGTTCATAGTTATTAATTGACAGAATTAATGTATTTCAAAGATAATGAAAAATCTAATAATACCACTGTAATAGCATCATTATAATTGGTATACCAAAATGCTGTTTGCCCTTTTTTTCCCCCATTATGTTTGCTTGATTTTTAATTTTCCCTGTAAAACTTTTTTTTCCTGTATTTTTTTAGATTTAAATAGCTTACTTTATTTATTTTTTTAAATTTTTTTATTTAAAGAGAAGAAGAAAGAAAAAAAAAATAACCAAACAAAACAGAAAGCAGGTAGCACCAATACAGAATTCCAAAGGGGAAAGAAAAAAAAACAACAACCACCACAACAAAAAAAAAAACCAAAACAAAAATACTAAGAGATCACCGCTTGATAAGTTACATACTGTCATCATTGGAAATAGTTGTTCAAGTTGTTAAAACATACAAAATACACATTCAAACAATGAGACTGTTAACGGTTCTGCTCAACATTCTAACAAAAAAAGTAATATGGTCATCTATCTTCCACACTTAAACACACATGCAGTTATATCCTTTAGAGCACTTTCTTTTCCTCTCTTTTTTACAGTAGCAATTACACATTCTGGGTTTTATTACTCCTACAGTTCTTACTACTTTTTACACTAGAGACACAATGTGATATTTATAAATATGATTCTTATTTATTTCACTAATGAGGATAGTCAAGTTGTCTCCATTTCCCTATGAAGGCCTCAAGATCATCTTTTTATAGTTGAGTAATATTCCATTGCGTAAAAATAACACATCTTTTTCATCCATTCTGAAGTTGATGGGAATCTTGGTTGTTTCCAAGATTTAGCTATTACAAATTTTGCTGCTATAACCATGGATGTACATATATCAGTGTGATATGAACTTTTCAGTTCTTCTGGGAAAATACCCAGTAGGGGAATAGGTGGGTTGAATGGAGCTTCCAATCCTAGTCTTCTGAGGAATCTCCATATTGATTAACATAGTGGTTACACCAGTCTGCACTCCCACCAAGAGTGGAGCAGTGCCATATTTTTGAGACAGGGTCTCGCTACACAGTTCAGGCTGACCTTGAGCTCACTTTGTAGCCCAAGTTGGTCTTGAACTCGCAACAATTCTCCTGACTCAGCCTCTTGAGTGCTGGGATCACAGGCATGCACCACCATGCCCAGTTATTCCCCTGTAAAACTTTATAACTGTTATTTCTTAACATTCTAATAACTTCTAAGAAAATTATAATTTAACTTTTTAGAAAATTATAATTGAGTCGCGGATTTAGCTCAGTTTTCTAAGCATCTGCCTGGCAAGCATGAGTCTGTGAGTTTGATCCCTGGCGCACACACACACAACTATATATATTTATAGTTAATAAAATTAAGTTATCTGTCTATATTTTGTATTTCAAAGGGATCAATATCTAGATACCATTATAATAGTTTACCATATTGTTCCCACTTCAGTACTAGTGCAACTGACCTCCTGAATGTTCAACAATTTAGGCATAGAGACCAAAGCTAAAATTAAATGATACCTCAGCTAAGAGGACAGGCAAAATTTTGACCCTGACCTTCCGAGGTCAACCTAGACCAAAGACAAAATGAGACTCAACTAAAAAAATATCCTACAACTCTGATTAGTCACCCAACCTTCAAATAGGAAGGTTGTTAGATCCCAGAGGAGAAGAGCCAACCTACATACATTGTGTTACAAAGAGAGTCACAAGAGAAAAGAAATATCTCATGCTTCCAAGAAAAGTCATAGGGTGAAACCAGACTGTGAATCATCCTTATGGATGGCACTAGTAACACAAAAGACTAGAAAAACTATGAGGCTCCTCTAAACAGGGTCGCAAATGTAATTCCAGGGAAGCCCTAACTGACCTTAATATATATAACAAGAGGTTAATTTCAGTTGACACAGGTCTTACTTTAACTTGGTCTTAAACACTCAACAATTACTATAACCAAAGTATTAGACTAGATATAAAAAGAGGATTCCAAGCACTATACTGGCATCTGCTGCCAGTCTACAGGTACACTTGTAGCTTATCAAACTTATGGTTCAGTGAGGCTAAAAAGCCACATTGGCCTCTGTGCAAGCTCACATGCCTTTCAGTTCCATAGCTACAATAGTTCCTCAAAACTGCAGAGCTCTTCTTATGGTCCAAACTGTAAAGACTTGCCCACTAACAAAAAAAAATGTGTCAATTTTAGATAAGTAATTCATATCAGATGAGAAAGATAACTGCTTAAAACTACAAAAAGTTCAGACTCGTACATAATCCCCACAAACACACAGATCTAAGTTGCAGTTTGTTATAAGCTTTAATCCAATCTCTAAAAAGTGGGAAAAATTCACTTTTGACTTACCCTTATTTGTCCAGACATGCTTTCTGTCATCTCTCTTTTCCTCCTTCCTCATCTTCAAATAAATTATTTTCATTAAAAATTAAAAATAAAAAAGAACAGTAACTGGACTTGGTTCCTTCCTTTTTTCATGGATCCTTCTTTGTCTTCTCATTCTTGTCATTATTTTGGGGCCATACATTCTTAGCCTGTAAGTAACATTTGTTCCTTCTTGCCTAAAATCTGTAAATCTCCAAATATCATGCATATGGATCCAGTGATAAATGTGACAGTATGCTTTTACTGAGGTTCATGAGATCAACCTTCTAAAGACAGCACATAACTGCTAAACTGCAACTCAACTTCTGTTGAAGATCCCTTAGATTAGTTATTGACTGCCATCTCCCCTACACGGACCCTTCTCAGCCAAAAGCTGTCAGAGTCATCATTGCCCCTTCCAACCTAATGGCAATGAGGGACACTTCTTCAGAGGGGGGAATGTTTCATTCAGTTATTATAAAAATGCACTCAGAGGGGTTTAACTATAAAGCTCCATGAAGGAAAAAAGCCCACCATTAAATACTAATTCAAGCAGACAGTTAATCAAACAGCTAGTTAAGAAAAATAAATGATTGGAATGAAAATAGAGAAATAAGAACTCTTCCATCAAAGAAAAAGACTTATACAGAGTATACTAATTTAGTTAATATTTCTAACACCTCCTTCCTACCAGATACCAGATTTCAACCAGACCTTGAAAAACAAAAATACAAAGCTACTAGTTTTCTTTTAAACTAATTTCCTTTTAAAACAAACCCACTCCAACACTCTGCTTATACATATAAGGATAAGACACAAAACATTTTTTTAAACTTTCCACTTAAAATCCATTGGCAGTAGAATTCTATCACAAACAATGTACTCTTATTATTCTGAATAAAACTTACAAATTCTTCCTTTGGTTTGTGATTTTGTTCTTTGTCATCTGTGGAACCACAAACTTGGTTCTGCAAATTTAGTGGTTTCATTAGTATTCTTTTTTATCAGTTTGTATTACTAAATATCATCACTGTAAGGCCTGTGTCTATCTAAATAAATATGGCATGTTGATACATGTTTTTTATTCATAAAGTTCATTGATAATTTTGAAGGGTAAGATAATTCTTTCAATTCCTGTTTGAATTTGAGCTTCAGACTGCCAGTCAAATTAAAGAAATTTTGCTTGACTTTTTCTATTCTATTTTCACTCAGTCAGCTATTAAAGTAGCAATCTTTATTTTTAAAGTTGAAGATAAAAGCAAACATTCAGGGACACGGTGTAACCCAGCTAAGCTATATCAGAAGCAAGGAGATCTGGGTAACAAAAATCAAATATTTTTGCTTGAAAAATAAGTCACATGTGGGGAAACTGAGAAGTGTTCTGGAGTGGATACATGTCCCTTCAAAACTCACATGTTAAAAGCTTAGTATCAGTCTATGTGCTGTTAACAAGTGACAGAACCTTTAAGAAGTTAAGCCTAGCTGTAAGCCTTTTAGTTATACAGCAGAATGCCCTTGAAGAAGATTCTAGGATTTTGAGACCTCTGCTTTTTTGTTTTGCTACCTCGCCACTAGAATGTGAGTCACTGACTCTTCCTGGTGCTACCCATCACGATGTAATGCCTCATCACAAACCCCAAACCAATGAGGCCAAGTGACTATGGAAAAAAAAATACTCTGAAATGCTGAGCCAAAATAAAACATCTTCCTTACAAGTTGATTATATCAGGTATTTTATTGCAATGACAGAAAGAGACTTAAAAAAGGAGACAGAGTTGGAGAAATGAGAAGTGGCTAAATTTAGGGATCTAACAAGTACAAACTTTCCAGGATTGTATTATTTGGAGGAAATGTATAGCCATTAAATTTTGTGAGCACAGTAAAGATTAGGCAACGTTCCAGTAGTGGTGCTGAATACATGTAATTCCAGAACGCAGAGGTTGAAGCAGGAAGTATACAAGTTCTTAGTTACATAGCAATTTTAAGGCCAGAATATATCACACAATGAGACCTGTTCATGAAAAAAACTAGAGAATAGGAGAGGGTATGGAATACAGATAAACTATTTTTCTAAAAACCAGCATTTTAGAGGATAACTACATTTAAATTGTGAGATAGTAACTTGAGCCTACTTATTTACTTTTCAATCTTTCCTAAAGCTACTAAGTGGTAAAAAAAAAACAAGCAATGATGGAAAAAGTGCATAACAATGTTAAAAAATAAAACAGGAATTCCACTGAAAATTTTTGAAAATTAATAAGATGGGATCTAAGTGTGTGAAGAATGAGGGACATAAGTCAGTTTCCAATCTGATAATGGAACGATACTGGAAACCTTTCAATGTGGGTTAGGAAAATTTGGGGAAAAATCCTAAACCATTGAGCATAGGAAATTATTAGCAGACTAATCTATGATTCAAGCAAGGTAAAAAAAAAAATATTTCAGGAGCTTCACCATGACCTTGGATTCCAGTTGAGTATAGGGTGAGTGAACCAGGAGGAATTACTCTATTGTAAAAGAGTGGACCTTCAAAGTATGGCCTGAATAGACAAAAGGAAAGAACATTTTTCATATCCCCACAGATAGTAATTATTCTACCAAATCTGCTATTTTCTCTTCAAAATACTTGGTTTCTTTCAAAAATAAAAAAGGAGACTACTGTAATCACACAATTCCTGGGCTGGCTATTGTGATATCCAAAGTGTGGGCATGTTGTTCCATTTAAATTCTAATTCCTAAGAACAGAAGGAGCCAGGTATGGTGGTAACCTGTGATCCCGACACTTGGGAGATGGAGGCAAGAAGATCATTATGAGATTGAGCCCAGCCTGAACTGCATAGTGAGACCATGTCTTTAAAAAAAGAGAAGAGTAGAAGTCCTCCCAGTGCCATGTGCGGACCGCTGCCACAGGGGGACAGCAAGGCCCCAGACTTTTCCAGTGAGACAGAACCATTCGCGGACTGTGGTAGAAGAGAACCAGAATTCACCAAGAAGCAAGCCCTCCCTGTAAACCAGCACCATGCATGGGCCGCCACCACTGTGGAGACAGCCAGATCCCAACCCCTTCCAGTGCACAGGCTGGGAAAGAAGAAGAGCCAACCCCCACACCCCTGTGTAAGCAACCGGCTGATCCAGAGAAACACAAGCTGCGATGCTAGCTGTTCAGGTGAAATGCAATTTGTTGCTTGTGCTGTTTGACGTTTCACTGACTTTGCAGGTCTAGGGCCGGTGGTCTGATCATCTGTTCAGAGGATCATGGTATGAAGTGTGGCATGTATGGGGGATCTTCTGCTGATTGTGGTAGACATTATTAATTCCCCGTTATCTTGTTTCAAAGTCCTGTATCATTTTCATTGTTTTGTTGAGTTGTGTTTTATTCTGTTTTGCTTTGTTTGATTTTGTTATATCTGATGACAGGAGCAGCTATTTCAAAGATAGCAAGACATATTATAGTAGCCATTTTGGATTTACTATTGTCTTGTTTTCAAGTCCTTTATTACATTCATTGTTGTCATTTATTTGTTCTATTCTTCTCTGTTCTGTTTGATTTTCACTCTGTCCAAAGGTGTCTGCAGCTATTTTGAAGATAACAAAAGACATTATGGTAACCATTGCTTAATTTGTATTGTTTTGAAGTCCTCTGTCACTTGCACTTGTTTTTTTTTTTAAATTGGCTTTAGTCTGTTTTGTTTTGCTTGGTTTTATTCTCTTTAAAAGAAAATAAATAAATAAATAAATAAATAAATTTTAAAACAGAAAAATACCCTTGAGTTTGTCAGAGAATTACATTAACTGCTTTACTGTTTTGAAATGCTTAAGGAAAAGGATAAAGTGGCTAAATTCAATAAGAAAAAAGAGATACAAAGGCGAGGAGACCTCTCACATGTATTACAAACACCTAAGAAAAATGTTGGTGAAATGCGATAAGTTACAAAATAACGCATATACAAAATTCCAGAGTTTATAAAAGGCTAAAATGGTCAGACCAAAAGAATTCTTCAAGTATATGACCAGGTTAATGGAAAAAGAATATTATATAGAAAATACTAGAGTATAATTTCTGAATAAAACATATTAAGTAAAATTCCTATAAGCTTTTAGGTAAGTTATCAGAGAAAAAAGGAAAGTATGCTGACAATGCTGAATAATTCAATATTTTGGTATAAAGTCTATAAATAATGTTCAAGAGAAATGGATAATTTTAACTAGTTGATTGTGGACACTTTTCTAAGAGAAAAATTTGCACATATCATTCATACCAGGAACTGGCAATTTTGTAAAAATTTCCAGATCCATATTCATGTATCCTAAATGGTCCAACTGAGCTCTAAGAATAAGGAATTTTGAGGAAGAGACTATCATCTATGAGTCCACTCTACAGTAAAGATACGCTATGTTCATATGTGATGGCAACTGAGAAACAATCAAAGAAATTAAGAATTGACCAATCTATGTAAATTGCCTATAAAAACATGCACAGCAGAACTGTAGTCAATTTAGAAAGGACAACCGCCAACTATGTCAAGCATGATAAAAATTGAAAAAAGGGTAATAATTATTACCCTTTTAAATAAATTATTATTATTACTCTTTTAAAATAATTATTACCCTGTTAATGCTAAGGAATGAATGCCTTAATAAGTACTATATTAATATGGTTGGAAGATATAATTAATACATCTTTTAAGGGCTCAATGAATAAAGAAAAAATAATCTTTTCAAAAAAGATAATCTTTTCAAAAGATTACTTTAAGCACATAAATTGTTAGCACATAGTAAAACTGCATAGCTTGCTAAGTTTTAGGATACATTACACAGGTCAGAAGAAAACCAAATATTCAATTAGTAGTGATATAAAAATAATTATGATTTTTTCCACAACTTCATAGCAACATATATTTGGTCAACACATACTTTAAAAGATAGAATGAAAAATAATACAGAGAAATAAATACCAAAAATGTTTATAATGACAAAGTATGTAATAAGAGGCAAATACAAAATTACAGTTATCTACAATTATCCTGCTGGTCTCACTATATGTGGGTTTGTTCTTTTCTTCCCAAAATGGTACTAAGCTGACAAAGGGTTATGTTTTAAGAAAGGTATTTTTGATTAACAAGATCAATGATAGCATAAACTATGTAGCACAGTGACCACTTTAAAATGTTAAAAATTAGACAGTAAACACAGGAGGGATACTTGATGCAAGGAAGACCAAAGAAGTGACTCCATGGGGAAAAGACATTATAGTTTCCCATGATATCCCAAGAGTATTTCAGCAACTGTAATTACCACATAGGTGGCAGGAAGGGCTGAGGGATGAGACTGACATTATGTGGATATTCTGAAATCTTTATTCAGAAATGATTGATTTATTTTTTGTATTTCCTTCTCCCTACTGCAAATTAGACTATTACCATACTTTTTTTTTAACCAAACTGCATGAGGAATGGGAGAAGTGAGGAGTTCCTCAAGAAACAAAGCAACAGATCTCCTGGGCTGAGAAGACTAGTTTCAGTGAAGAATAAGTTTTGTGGTTGATAAGTAGGGCAGAAAATGATGGAGTTAAGAGTAAGTCTGAGCAAAGATCTGTAGGGACTCTTGCTTCCTTCCCTCCTTTGTGTTCCCAAAACAAAAACAGCTAGACACACATCTACCATGCACAACAGTGGAAGGTAATTTTAATATCTCAAGAGGATAAAAGGTCCTAAAACTACCATCTGATAGATACCTTAATAAAAGCTGGATTTGACACCCAGTAATCTTAGAGCTAGGACAACCAGAAGTTTGTAGTGTCTCAGAGACCTATATTACTAGGTATTTTAAAGTCTCAAACATGCAAAAAGAAAATTACAAGAAATATGTGCAATGTATACAATCAAATAATTATGTAAATATAAATGTCATCTGATAAACAGGAAAGTACAATTCATATAAGACAAAAATAAAATAGTATTTAAGTGGGAAAAAGAGAATGTGAAAGTTAGTCCCAATAAAAATAAGATATTCAGAAATGAAAATTCAACAGAAAACTGACAGATGAATCTGAAAAAAAAATTTACAGAAAAGAGACTGGGACAAAAAGATAGAAATAAACTAAAATTAAGCAAATAAATAAAGAATATTTTAGTTCTCCATATCTGACTAATGTGTCAGAAACAGAACAGGAAAATAAAACTGCACAAATTAATCACAGACTCCCCCCAACACAATGATAAATCTCAAAACTAAAATTGTATACTAAAGGGCTAGAGCATTAAAAGGGCCTCTCCCCCATATCATGCTAAGTCACTGAAAACATTCAGAATTCAAGCGAGAGAGAGAGAGAGAGAGAGAGAGAGAGAGAGAGACTCAAATGCTTTAAGAAAAAGACATCACAGGTAAATGCATTGTGAGTTCATACTGACATTAACAAAATGAAACGAGATCAAGAAAATAATACAATAATTAGGCATGAAATCTATGATTACTGAAATAAAGAAAAAAGGTACTTTTGTGAGGCAGAACAACAAATGGAATGATCTTTTTTTTAAAAAGCAGTAAGAATATAAAATTGCTTGCAATTAAAAATTTTAAAATATATGATTTAGAATACTACCTACATTTACTGTGACCTAGAAGTACAAATTGGGGAAAAGAAAAACAGAGAGCAAGGCAGAGGGAGGAGGGAGGAAGGGAGAGGAGTGGAGAAGAGAGAAAAAGAGAAGATAGAAGAGAAAACAGGAGAGAGATGAAAAAATTACCAAATTAAAGGTGAAATAAGTTACTTAGACTTGAAATGCATGCAAAATGCCAATGGAAAATCCACATGATAACATATACTGATATAATCTACTAAACTTTCACAAAACGTACAGGTGATCTTCAAAGAAAGAATAATCAGATTAACATGAAAGCATTTTGGATACAGAAAGGCAAGGATAGAGATTTTAAAGTAGTGAAGGAAAAGTTTTCCTCTAGATATTTCTATCAAGCCAAATTGACATTTACAGAAGTGGTAATAAATATTTAAGACCTAGGTAAGGTTTTCTAAAAAAGACACACATTAGAGAAAAACAAAACATTGCAAGAGATAACAAAAAAACAATATAGAACTCACTAAATCCTTAGCACACACTAGATACTTGCTGAACAAGTATAAACTGAAGTATTAACTATTTATGGAGAAACAAGTCCTAGGAACTAAAATGATGGAAACACAAGGACAGAGTAAAAGAACAATTTAAACAAGATATGTTTACAGTTTCCTTGGTGTCTTTCTGCTCCCAATCCAATATAACTTTCTTTTTGCACTTACTGCACTTACTGCTATGTTAGTGATTTAGATAGAGAAAATGTCTGTGAGATTTATAGAGATAAATTAAATATCAAATGACCCAGATAATAAAATTTCTTTTGTATGAAGCACACAAAAATTGCCAATGTATTAAGGATATATATTTCTATTATTAGTTTATAGGTGGAAAACCATTCCTGGAAATGAAATTTACTTTCAAAACAGGATTGATAAAGGTCTACATGCATTTTTGAAGAAACAATAACTGGTACAACAGATACTTCGCAAATGAATACAAAGATAAATACCCAAGCATAAGAGAAACAGCCTAATTGTCTCCTCTGCCTGCAGTTTGTATTTATTCCTTCATATTATAACAATATACTTTCAGGTTTTTAACATCTGAAATAAATTAAGATAATTCTGGACTAACTTTACAACACTTTCTAGGGAACAATAGTTCTGCCCTTTCCCTGAATGGCAAACATATGAAGGAACTTAGTTTTTTCCAATGACCATAATGAGAGACTGGTATTTTATTATTTTGTTTTTAAAAACCTTGAAGATGACCGTATTCATTGATCAGAATCTCTTGGTTTTAAGTGTAAAAGTCCTACTTGAGTTACCTTAAGGAAAAAAGCTAATACCTGGTTTCAATTATTCATTATGGTAAAACAGATAGGATTTAAATTCTGCCCTTGGCTTCTGCTTCTTTTATTCTTTCAGGCTATATTGCACTGGACTTGATACCTAATAATTCAACCCCACATCTTCACATTTGTATCTAAAAGAAAATGAAGTTCCTTTAAACTGCCAAATTGAAAAATAACTATAAAGAAAACTTCAGTTTGTCTATCTTGGGTCAGATGCTGATTCTTGAAGGAATCATTTTATTCGGTGAGAAATACCATGACTGAATCAACCTAGGCCTTATGCTCACCCCCAAGGGAAAGGCATTGTCCTAGGTTAAATTCTATGAAAATTCAGAGCCTAGAAGGAAGGATCTGAGGTGGAGATATACATGCAGGAAGCATTTAGAAAGTATTTTTTAAATGCCTATCAGTGAGAGAGTATGGGAAGGATCACACAGTGGATGACACTGAGATGAGATTCAGTCAAATCTATTCCAGAGAGTAAAGAAAATAATGAATCTTTTCAGAATGATTAAGTAATTGATGATATTATACCATCAAATGCACTAGTCACAAGATAAGGTGTTTTAGTTTATCTATGAATCCCCCAAAAAACCCTCTTCTTTAAGTTGCAGGTGTAAAGTATTTTATCCCAATGATGGGAGTCACTGATACAGAAATATGGGTGCCAAGTATGGATTTGTTGCTATGATGAACCTGACCATATGGTAAACAAGCCTTTGGAACTTGTTCATCAGAAGAATTTGGAAAAGTTTGGAGAAGCTGGGTACAGAAACCATTTATTGCTGCAAGCAGAAATTGATGGCTGATTTTTGTCAGACTTCAGAAGACTACAATGCTGATCGGAATGTGGAAAGTAAAGGCCAGGTTCATGAGACTTCAAATGGGAATGGAGACAATATTAAAAACTGAGCAAGAATCCAAGTGCATTTCATTTGGCAAAGATTTTTGTTGACATTTAGCCCATGTCCTAATGCTTGGTGTGAGGCTGAGGTTAAATGTGATAGAGTAATTGACCTGGCTAAGGAAATTTCAAGGCAACCTAATGTTCAGACTCTGACATAGGTACTTCTGCCTGCTTATAGAAAAATATTCAGTGATATCTGGAGAAGTGAGAAAAAATGGGTGATTATAAATCAGCTTGTCAGAAGGAAGCTTCTGTAAATTTGCTATCATGGAGTGCACAGTTACTAAAAAGATTAGCGTTAAAAAGTAGCTAAGTATTTTGCATCAGAATAATGAGAAAATGACTTGAGAGTATTTTAAGAAATGGCCTCACCTCACATATCTCAGGCAAAATGGTGAATAAAAGCAATGCAATTGAAAGAATTTTCTTTGAGAAGAGAGCTTCAAGATACCCTGCTCACTCATGACCAACTAGAGAAGTGAATCTCTGAGTTTAGCTTTCCACGCACTCAGATGACTCTGCTGCTGTGGTCTATAGGAGCCAGGAGACCACTTGATGCAATGCAGACTTTGATGTCATCCACATGGTGCTGGGTTTTTGGCCCCACAGAAGGAAAGACAATGGTGTTCAAAAGGATCTGGTTACCTACTTGGAAAGGAGAAGAGAATGTACGGTGTGGAAATAAATTTCTTTCTCAACAAATTACTTTGTCCCATTTTGCTGCATAAAATTTTTTCGTCCCTATGAGGAAATATGCTAGTTCTCTTGTACTATAGTTACAGTCTTTAGTTTCTGTTCTCTTGGACAGCATATTAGCTTTGTGTTGTGGCTTTAACAAATTATAGTACCACAAACTTAATGAATTAAAACAACATAGATTTTTCTTACAGATTTAGAGGTCAGAAGTCTGCAATTGGTCTTACAAGGTTTATTTTATGAGGTTAAAAATAAGGTATTAGTAGAGCTGCAATCCTCTTACAGGCTCAGCAGAAGAATCTCTGTCCATGCCTTTTCCAGATTCTACAGGTCACATGCACACCTTGACTGATGGCCACATCATTTCTTATCTCTGCTTTCTTTTTCAAATTCCCTTCTTTGGCTCTGACTTTCTTGCTTCCCTGCCTCCACTTATAATTCGATTGGAACCACTTGAATAACAGGATAATTTTATCACCTACTATTTTTTAATTGTCACATCTGTGAAATCTCTTTTACCATATAAGGTAATATATTCACATGCTTTGGGGATTAGGCCATTGGCATCTTGGTCAATGGCATTATTATGCTTATCACACAGATAGGTAAGGCTGACATTTTCTAAGTGGTTGAATAGGTGAGTCATTGTGCTGAAGAATCTCTTCTCTCTAACAAGAGTGATTTCTGTAAAAGAGTCCACCTTTCCTAATTTCTACAGATTTCCACCTACAAGATGTCTCAGCCTCTATTAGAAGAGTGCTTAAAATAGGTAATGTGGGCAGCTTTTCCATTCCGAAATTCTAATTGTGCTTTCACTGTCATCAAATCCATCACCCCCACCTCATCTGAGTCTTGTGGATGATTGAGATTTTGGGAGTCAGTCTTCCATTTTTTGAGTGTGAGGGGCTGCTGTAGGTATGCAAGGCAGCCTTCCCCTTTCCTGAGGCCCAGAATCAGATAGACATTCTTTCCTCTTAGTCAGTTGCTTCCTGTGTAATTAATGCTACTTAAATGCAGACTCTAGTATAATCAGAAGTGCCTATGACTTATCCAAGATCACTTGAGTGAACCATAGAACTGCACTCTCCATGGGTAGTTTTCCATAAAATATCCAACTTTTTATAAACAGGTTAAAAGGAGAAGTACTTGTACTTTTTTAATTCCTGGGCATCTGAATTAGAAAAAGGCATTCTGAGGTTAGACAATGCTTTCTTTAGGCTTCACAAGGTTTGATTCATCCTTTGGAAAAACTGAGTCACTCAGGGGATATTATCCAACACATTGATATGCCTAAATGAGAACTGGTCACAGGCAACTCAAGAAAGAGATGTTATCTAGCTTTCAAGAAGACTGCTAGTCAGAGACTTCACCTGTTTTTTAAGTTACTGACCTCCCACAGCTACCTGGATGGATATTACTGGCATATACTCCTTATGCTTGGCTTCCTTAGATCTGTGAAGAAGAGAAAACACCTTAAATTTCTTCCTTTCCTATAATTGCATCATTACTTGAGAAAAGTTTATGGGTAGACAAGATCAATTCTACATTTGACTAGACAGTTTCTAAAAGAGCAAGAATCAGGTTTACTGGTCTTTATTCCCAAATGCAAGTGTCTTCTAAGCCAAATCTTTCGAAGCTTCTATGGTTGTACTCTTGTATTCTTTCACCTACTGGAACGGCTGTACTAGTAGTCACTTTCATTGAAACATTTGTTAGCCTGTTATACTTCTTTATACTTTTTTGATATGTAACTCAAAATTTCTGTAGCATTGTATGCTTCAAAACCACTAATGTATATTATGAAATATATATATATATATATATATATATATATATATATATGTCATGGCACATGTTTCTTGACATCAATTGTATTGTTTTGAACAAAATTCAGATATCTTTTTCTCTGGAAAAAGGTTTATCATTAGTAAAAAGTGCCTTAAATCTTGATGAGTCATCATTTTCATCACTGCCAAAATAGATTTACCTATATTCTATTTTATCATGTAGGCTCATACTTGGCAGCTGTAGAAAGATGTCTTGGTTGTAAAAGAAAAATTAGAGGAGGTATCATATGTTTTACTATCCATAGCATCCTTTGGAAATCATGGAGAAATTAATCTCATCTATAAAATTAAACAAAACCACATTTCTCTTTTCTCTCACCTTCCTGGCAAGTACATTATATCATAACATTATGTTAACAAAGGTCCTAAAGCAATCCCATGTACTATTTTGAACTTATTCTCATCAGTGTCTAATTTTTCTGCACATGTTTCAGTATTTCTGAAAGTTTGAATATAACTTTACATTTCTTTTTAAGAGGATCATTACTATTTTTGTCACTAAGTGAATTATCTCTAATACTAGAGATTGAAATTGGCCCACAGTGCATGCAAGTTCATTATGAAAATTTGTGATAAGCCTGAATGGAGTCCCTAAATGTAATGCGCAAGAACCTCAATCCATGAACAATAAAAGTTATGAAATTCCTTAATATCCTTTGCATAAGTAAACGTATAAGTCCTAACAAAGTATCCACCTCAATAATCTTGAGAGGGATATTCAGTTGTAGTCATTAGTACTTGTATGTCTGTAACATCACTGTTTTATAGACTTGGGGACTTACACAGCAACAAGACATGCGCAGTCAGCCTCTCCTCTTTACAGCACTTTGAGAAATGCTCACTCCCACCCCTAGTGCTGCCTCAGAGCCAAGAATGCCGCATCCCATTTTACCATGCGAGGTGCACATTTTCCTCCATGGCTATATTCCAAGTTTAGAAGTAATGGTGCAACCTCGACAAAGATGAGAAAAAAGATACCTATTTTATTAAAAATACATTAATGTAATTTTTCCTTTATAGAATTACTAGATTTCTTATAAGACATTTTGTTTTATAATTAAGTTTATTGGTACAATTTAGATAGACACAGTGATCATATTCATCATAGATAATTTGTATCTGTGCATGATATATCTTAATTCTTCTTTTCTCTTCCCATTTCCCTTCCCTCTCTTCAACCTCTCTTCACCTGGTTACTCACAAAGCTTTGATTTCATTTTATCTTTGTTTTTATTTTTCCTTTTCCCTTCCATCTCCAAGTTCCCCTTTCTCTTTGAACAACTACTTCCTATTTCACAATATTTATTGTATATTTTGATTCTTATTTACACTTTCAGTTTTTCACATCAGAGAGACAATGTAATATTTGCACATAAATGTCCAATTTATTTCTCTTAGGAGTATGGTTTCAAGGTCCTTCCACTTACATAAAAGTGTCTCAGGTTTATCCTTCTTTATGGGTAAGTAGTAATCTATTGCATATATTAAGAAAAAACAAACTTTTTAAAATCTATCCACTGGTTGACGGGCATTTGGGTTGTTTCTAAGATTTAGCTATTGCAAACTATGCTGCTATAAACATAGGATGCACATATATCTTGTGGTATGATTGTTTGATTCTTTTAGGAATATACCCAGAACGAGAAGAGCTGGGTCAAATGGAACCTCTAAATCCTAGTATTTTTTTAGAAATCTCCACACCTATTTCCACAGTTATTGAAGCAGTCTACACTCCCACCAACAGTGTAGAAGGGTTCCTTTTTTCCCCACAGCCTCTCCAGCATTTGTTATTGTTGATTTCTTGATGACAGCCATTCTTTTCTGAAATGAGATGGAATCTCAGGGTTGTTTTGCTGGTCTCTAATAATCATGATGTTCTTTTTTCCTTGGAATTTTGTATTGTTGCTATCCTTTTTTCTATTTTGTTTGTTTGTTTTGTTTTGTTTTTAAAAAAAAATTTAAAAAATCGTGATGTTCAACATTTTGTCATGTATTTATTTGCAAGGTTTACTTCTAATAAATGTATTCATTTCAGATGTCAGTTTTTGGATTGGTTCTTTAAATTGGGGGGGCTAATTTTTTTTGATTCTTTATATGCTTTATACATTAGTCCTTTGTCTAAAGTACAATTGATTAAGATTTTTTCCCACTCTGTGGGTTGTCTTTTCGCATTGGTGATTTATTCTTCTGTACAAAAGTCTTTTGATAATATGAGATCCCAGTTGTTGATTCTTTGTATCTCCCATGCAGGTGAGGTTTTGTTTGTTAAGTCATTAACTACCTATGTCTCCAAGATTCCTACTTATTTTCTCTTCCAGTATATCAATATTTCTGTTTTAATTTTTATCTATTTGATCCATGTTGATTTTAATTTAGCTACTATTCCCTCTGACTCTTCACAGCAGAAACTAACTACAAGTTACTGCACACTTACTGTCACCATGTCTTTTTTACCACTACTGTTTCTTATTATTGGTCTTTTCCCACTGCCTTGATCCCCTACGCATACTGAAATCAGCTTTTATTCACAAGAAAACATTTGGGGAAGACTTTTGACATTATGGTCTATGACTACCTCTGTCCATTTTTCATTATTCCATTTTTTTGGTGGGCCTATTTTGGTTGCTGGTTCAAATGCAGAAATCATGAGTAGTACCAGTATCTGAGTAGTATCAGTGACTTTTAAGGCCTTCCAGTGGGAAAATTTGGAGAAATGTTTAATCTAGAAAAAAAAATGTTTCATTATTAATTCTAAACTGACTCTTTTAATTACTCTAAGACTGTAAGACCTCTCCTCCCCCATATAAAAGTCATCAACTAAAGTTCAAGCCTAAAAGTTTGTAGTTGTGAGCTGTGACTCTACCCCACCCTTCTATTTCTGCTAATCATATCTTGAGTTTGGGAACTGGTACAGGTGCAAGCCCTTATCAACTTATATGAATCAACATTATCTATTTTCATAGTTACTGGAATTGATTTAAGGAAAGGCAGATTCCACTGAGAACCAATTATATACAAGGGAAATAAGCCTTTTTTCTACAGAACTAGGTACAGCAGAGAATAGGGGAAGGTGTCTATAAGAGGGAGAAAAAGCTGACAGGATGTGATATCTGACTTTCAGCAGGATTTTTGTCATGAGAATAAAAACTGTTAAGAATGGCCTCTTTTCCCTACCTAATTATCCTCCCTACATACTATTCAGGTATTGACTTCACAATACCAGTAATACATTAGAGATGGCTCTCTGCAGATCATGGGAGCTCATCTTTCACAATGCTTCCTAACTATGTGCTTGATAACATCTTGTTGCTAGCCTGAAATCAATCACAGTTGTATTTCTCAAATAGAAATCAGCAAACAGAGCTGGGGATGAGCTTCAATGGGAGAATACTTTGCTAGCATGGGGAAACTCGGGTGCTGGTTTTAACCCAAGCACAGTTCTCAAAGAGAAAAAAGAAATCAAAAGGAGGAAAAAAGGGGAGTGAGAGAAGAAAGAAAGAAAGAAAGAAAGAAAGAAAGAAAGAAGAAAGAAAGAAAGAAAGAAAGAAAGAAAGAAAGAAAGAAAGAAAGAAAGAAAATGAGTCAACTGCAAAATAAGACATTATTTCCCTAAATTATTTTATGACTCTTCCATTTTGGTAGGATATATTTCAGATGTTTTTTTCTATCATGCAGTGTTTGACCGTAGAAGCTCAGAATTAAGACTAGCTTAAGTACCTGAGATACTGAACATAAAGCACTTGTTAGTGTACTTCAAGGCATATAAAGTAATGTATAAATTGTTATTGTCCTCCTTCAGTTGTTGAAACCCAATCATGACACTGATCTACCTCTTGCAACAGCTAAAAGCAGACTTTTAAAAAAAAACTCTACAGATTGTCCTCCTCCATTCTTCATTCATACTACTGCAAAAATAAACTTCAACAAAGTCTGATCATATCACTCCCTGCCCATAATTTTAGTAGCTACCTATTAATTTCAGGTAAAAATCCAAACTACCCGGGAAAACTCATATCACTCTGTAATTTATATCACATCCTAAATTCCAGGTATACTGAATTTCTGTGCTCTCCAATATGTCATCCAACTCTTCAAACCCCTTTCCTCTCTTTTGCTTGAATTTACCATTAAAATCCAATGTACATGAAAAATCTTTTCCATAACTGAACTTCCTCAGAAATTATCCTCTGGCACTTCCTGTTTAAAATGTCTATTTCCTATTTTTTTCATGTATTTGGAGTTAACAAAGTTGGGATAATAAGGCAATGTTAGTGTTGGCCCTAGAGAAATGGAAAAGTTGCCATATTTAAATGGTCAAAAGGCATAAATGACTAATAAAATACAATAGAATACAAACCTAAAATAGAAATGAGAAAGAGAACAGAGGCAGACATATTTGCTGAAGAAACAAATTTGCTGAAACTAAGGGTAAATGAAAGAAGGAGAAGAAGTAAGAAAATAATATTAATTCATTATCAGGCAGCTGCCATCTGAGAATGCTATTTTTGGATTGAAAGCCATGGAGAGATGACATATAAAATTAGATATGTGCTGAGGATGTGGTTCAGCTATAGAGTGTTTGCTTAGGATACGTTAGGCCCTGGATTCGATCCCCAGCACCACCAAATTAAAAGTGAGATGGAGTTTGGGACATTTTAAATGTTGACAGTGTCCCAAGAGACTTGAATAAATATTGAAATGCTTTCTCTTAGTCTATTTCTTTTGTGACTGTGGGACACTTCAGCAAGAAAGTCGTGGATAAGAGAGTTCTTAAGTGAATTAATTAACCACCACCACCACTATCACCATCATCATCACTATCTGCATTAGTAACCCCTGTCGAACTCTTACTCTTATCTAGATTATGTTATCTCATACTGGCAAACACTCTATGGCAAAGGCATTATAATTTTCTTCAAAATTCAGATAAAGAAATGAGACAGAGATAGGAAAAGGTGGGATTGAGATTCACCTAAGCCTCACATCAAGCACAGCTTGGTATTATATAATTGTACAGCTTTTAAAGTATAAATCTGACTACACAGATAATATATGTTTCCTATGAAAAATGAATCTATGGAGTGTAAGGAAATAGGTAAAAATTCCCCAAAATTTGGCAATCCAGAATGGTACTGTTAGCACAAGAATGAATACCATTCTTGATGGTTTCAAGTACATATATACATATGGAAGTAGTTACCTAAAATGCTTTGTATAATCCATATAAATATAATTGATTGAAATGGAATATGGAATAAAACATTATATAACATTTTGTTACCTCCTTTTTTACTTACTAATACATGTGGCTGTATAATAATTCAGTTTACAGTTGTACTACAATTCATTCAACTAATCACTAGAGATGATTCTTCTGTCATATTAGGCTGCAATTTTATGCATATGTGCTCTTTTTGCAAAACTACTTTTCTCTTGAGTTTCCAGTATTTTTATATAATTTATGCATTACATATGTATATAAATGTGTACAAAAACTATTTTTTTGAGACTAGAAAATTTTAGAGGTATTTGTATATTTGTTTTAATTGATCTATATTTCAAAGGATCCCCAAAACTAAACACAATGACAATTGGATGCAAAATTATTTAAATTGATAAAAAGATTAATGCAGCAGTGCAGTAGATAGACTGAGAAGCACACATCTGACTCCAGGAAGAAACATTTGGTTAGTATTGCCACAGCCTATTTCGAAGAGTAATAATAATCTGAGCCAGGTCATCAAATGTCAGAATGGGAGGAAGTAAAGTGCCAGAAAACTATCTGGAGTGGCTGATTGTGTTTTCAAAACTTTTATCGCAGCTTTTAATAAGAGGTTTTTAAATAAGATGATTTTAAGTAATCTACTGGTTTCCTGTGCGCCTTTATATTTTATTGTCCAAATTTCATCTATTGTGTATCTTCAGTTTCATTTGTAAAAGTGAGTAATTGTGTTATGTATTCCTTTTGCTTCCTTCCCCATCATGATTCTCAATTTAATTGTGTGGTGACTCACCAACATCGAGTCCTACAGGAGTTTCCATTTATCATCAAACACGAAGTGTCTCATAGGATCTGGAAATAATTATCAGAAAAAAATAATTTGTTTTCTTGAGTGAAAACTTTGTTTCATTCCTTATTCCAATGAGACATTTTATGATTAAAGAATAATAACAACAATTTATTGAGTCTTTACAATGTCAGGCACGGCAGTAAAAGATACACTTTTTTAAAAAAATTAATCTCACAACAATGAAGAAGTCAGTATCAAGGCAAAATGGGCAAGTCAGATTCTAAAATGAACTCAGTTTGATCCTAAACTTGTTTTAGGAAACATTCCTTTACAACTATTGATGTCAAATCCATAGTTTCTTTACCTTCACTTAATATCATTACTTCAGTTATACTTGTGAGGTCAAGTAACTTGTAAGTTAGTGATAAGACAAAACATGAAAAACTGTTCTTAAGCCTTCCTTATTTTGTGGGTTCACCTCTTTTATTGCTTGCCTATAAGGATGACTAACCCTGTAACATTTCTGATACAAATAAATGCTGGTGGATATATGCACTGCCATCTTACACACCCCTGACCTCCGCTTCCAGTCTTCCATAGGTTGATTTGGATTGCACAGTACTGATGATGGGATTGCAAATGTAGTGCTAATTCTCTTGCTTTAGCCCACATTCTGGAAGCAAATATAATTTTAGGCACTCTATGACTCAGTATGGTGTCCATGAACCTTGGAGTTATCAGAAAGGAGTTCTGTCAGGTGGTCACAACCAAACTTTCAGCTTCTTCTTCCACTCTTACAGTTCTCCTTCATGGTAGCTGAAACCTACATACGCTCTAATGATGCCATATCCTTTCTGCACTTTCATTTGGATAATTTGTCTCTAGTCTTAGGGGTTTTTTTGTCTATGATTTATTTCCTTAATGAATTTCTAATTGTTGTAAAATATTTCATCATTTAGAAATGTCCTCTAATACACTAAAGCAGGGTTGAATAACTGAAGGATTGCCTTTCCAATTGACATTAGACTTCAGTTTGCATTGAGTCAACTCTGAAAAAAGCCCTATCACTCCTGGACTGAACGAATTCCCCAGCTGTCAGGCCTGCTTCCCACTGTAGTGCAATGATTTTTTTCCTGCAACAGCCCTTTGAAGAAATATCATGCCTTGTCAAAAATCTTGAAAACTAGGAAACCCAGAAAGCATCAGGATTAAAGTGCTGAAAGAAACAGACTGTCAACCAAGAGTTCTGTACTTGGTAAAAAGCCATCTATGAAGGAAAGCATTCAAAAATAAACAAAAACTGAGAAGATTTATCACTAGTAAAAGTGCTCTAGACAGTAGAAAGGGACACTAGACAGTAACTCAAGCTACTGAAGAACTAAAGAACACAGGCGAAAGTAACTGTATAGGTAAATATAAAGGATAGGACAATTGTAAATTTCTTTGTAACTTTTTCCCTCCCACATGATTTATAGGACCCCTATTTAGCACAATATTTACAAAATTGTGGTGATGAGCTGATTAGGTTTAAGAAATATGGTGCATAAGATGTACATTATAATGATAAATACCACACAGAGAGAAATGTAAGCTATAGTAGAGTAAGATTTCTGTATACCATTGAAATTAAGTTAGTATTAATCTGAATTAGATTGTTTCAAATTACAGTGCTAATTTTAATCCCTAGAGCAACTACTAAAATAATAACTCAAAACAATAATTTACTGCTAAAGTCTACACCATATCCATTTAGAGAATAAAAATATTATTAACTATGATTGAAAGCAGAAAGAATTGTTTCTTTATAGGCAATTTCTAATTTTATAAAGAGTATGGCTTTGACTTTGTAGAATTAAGCAACATGTACATAACAGAATATATCCAATTAAAATTGTTAATTTAACCAAATGACATTTAAGCACCATAGTATAGTGACAAAAAGCTGTGAATTCATCTTCTTTCATGGACCTACTCTTTTAAGTATATATTTACATTCCTGATCGCCAATTTCCCAGAAAATTTATCTTGATTAGTAATTCACATGACTGCAAATTATCATTTACTATGGAATTTGCTTTGGTATTATACAAAGATATTATTTGACTCAGATGACTTCCTCTTTAAAAAAATCAGAAGATTTTTCAGAATAATGAGCCAGAGGTAGGCTACATTGGTAATATTCGTAAATATATAAATAAACTGAGCCTAAAGGAAAATGTACATATTGATTCACAACTATGTAAAATACTATGCATATTAGAAAAATAATTCAGAGGATAAAAATATACACTGAAGGAATTCTAGATTCACACAATTATTTTAAAATATTAAGTAAAATTTTATTGGCATAGAGGAAGGAAAAATCATTTTGGAAAGAATGGAAAAGCACAAAATCACTGAGGCTATGTTTTTTGAAAGAAGTCTGTATCTTCAAGATACATTGTCACATTTGTACTCTTAAGAAATATCTCAGGAAAGACAGTGTGGAAATGAATAGAGGTAGTTGTGTTATTGGCCACCTTGTGAATAACTCATGTGATAGATGATTAAGACCTGATTTTAAAAAGACCTGATAACAAGAGATAGAATTGGGTTTAAAGGGGATAATTTGAAGAGAAGTCATGAAAGCAAAGTTGATAGGATTGAATTATTCCATGCAGAGGGCTCTGTGGAAGAAAGTTTAGACTTGCTTAACAAATATTTATTGAGAATCACTGTCCCACATTATGGAAATAAAATGACAAATAAAGAGAAAATTTACCAACATACATGGAGTTCATTTTGTAGTGAGGTTAATGTGAGAGATACAAGTCAAGAATCTAGAAAACCTTTTTTCTCTTTTGAGAGATTAAATTGAGTGAAATTGTTTAACAAGATAGTCAAAATGGAGGAATAAAATAATGAACTCAGTCATATATATGGTGGGGTTTTGGTGCCAGGAAGGTATAAAGTGGCATTTGCTCACACATGACCGAGTGGTAAAGGAAGGTGTTTATGCCAACAGGAAGAGTTGTCATTAAGGGGTCAGCAGGCAAAAGCCAATGCAAATGCAACTAGGAAGGGCATATCTCATGGAAGGGGCAGATACATATAAAAATAAGAATTCTTATAGATACTTTGGCAGTAGATCTAAAAATGTGAAATATTTTATGTCCTTTGTTTTCTCTCTGATATAACAAACTATTTACTTAAAGGAGGCCCAAAGAAGGTGGAAAAGATGCAACCCAGTCAATACGTGGAAAGTAGAAGGCTGCAGTTTAGGATCCAATGAAATTTTTGTTAAGTCATGTTAAAAAGCCAGAAGATACAAAATTATAAGTTTAATAATACTGACTAGCAATTACATGATATTTGTGTGTAACCAATCATGGCAGCCCAAGGACAAGTGCAAAGAAAATGAATATTTACGTTATGATTGCTATAATAGTGAGGTTTTAGAGGGAACATGAAACGAAGAAACACAAATGGAAAAATATCAATGCTGGTTAAACTGGTTTTAAGGATATAGATACAAGACATAAAATAACTAATTTCTTAAAACCAAAAGTGCTATGGCAACTTGGAAAAACTAGGGGCAGTGATCAAGAGTTTGACAAGTTTCCATGGTATTGGAGGATATGAGAAATTTGTATAACAGTGCTTCTAAAATTATAAACATATCAACAATACAGATTATTAAGCTAAAGATATAACTCGGTGGCACAGTGCTTGCCTGGCAAGCACAAGGTCCTGAGTTTGATTCCTGGTACCAAAAATGCAAATTATAATGATTATTTACAAAAAAGTAGTTATTTTCAAACATTTCTTCAATCATCATATTACGATATTTAACAGCAGGTATACTGGAGTTAAAAGTTAGAATCTAATCTCTTCCATTTGTTGTGTGCCACTCTTACTATACGAATAGTCAATACATTTCCATATTATTATCTAACTGAATATTGTCAGAGGATGAATACTTAAAGATCAACTAATCTGATGTCACCAATTAACAAAGCATGAAGTCCCATGTTTGAGGTCGTATAGGTGATTATTTCTGTTTTGATGAAATATAATGGAAGAATTTATTTCTTGGCCTCGTGATTTCTCATCTATGCTTAAATTATGCATACAATGGCAAGTAGAAAAACCAAAATGACACCAAGGATTTGGAGGCAAATTCATTTATGTGGATAAGCACTAATCAGAATCATTCCCAAAATATCAAGCCCTGATCTCTGGTGATCTAGAGCTTATATGAGATAAGCAAGCAGGAAGTACAGAGGCAGAATGGCTTGTCAATTGGGGATTGGTTTACACAGTGTACATCATAGTGACCAAATGTTTCTAAGAGACAGAAACATCCACAAGTGTAACAAGCACTGTTACCTGGGCAACTAACAAACTTAAATATGCTGGTTGGGGAGGGGCATCTTCTGTACATGCATTCCCTCCTTATGCTAGATATTTACCACTGATTATATCCCTAGACAGATAATTCATTGTGATTACTTTGGTATGGATAAAAATATGTTTTGATTTGAAGCATCTTCCCTGGCTAATTCATGCAAGGTAGCAGGCAAAAGTCTCTTAACATCAGCATCAAGATAACTGAAAATAGCCTTATAAACTGTTTTATCTTAAGTGAGTTTTTGCTAAGAGCTAGCTGAGTAATTGGATAATTTCAACCCATTTGAAGAATTTTTGTTCCAATTTCTTTTTGTTATTGATTGCTAATTTCCAATATTGCCCTTGAATTTATTTCTTAATATTATAAATTAACACTAACATTACATTGCCTGATTTATATTCAACTGGATTTGTGAATGCCACTAATTTACCTGTGATGGAGACCACTACATAGTGGCTCTGAAGAGGATTTAAAATTAACCAATTGGCTTTCTATGTTTACCTGTGAGTCTGTCCCAGGACTAAAGCCTTTGTTTAGAGATGGGCAGCAGATTTTTTTTGTCTTTTTAAGACAGAGTGTCACTATGCAGTTCAGGCTGAACTTGTACTCACTTTGTAGCCCAGGCTGACCTCAAACTTGCAGCAATCCTCTTGCCTCAGCATCAGAGGTGCTAGGATTACAGGTGTGTGTCACCATTCCTGGCTGGGTAGCAGATTCATAGTAAGTGACTCTTTATGAATCACTGGTCGTGGCTGAGGTCTGCAGTGGTCTGTGATGCTGTGGTACCTCAAAAAACAAGACAAGGCCATAGCTGAGGATATCTGGTTCCGAACCTGTTAACTAGATAAAGACTGTAGATGCAGGCATCTCACTCCTGCAGTGAAGGCCAAACTGGAGATAACATAGTTCTGCTAAATTAACATAATTTATTACCTGAGCCAAATCCCAAGGTCCTGCTCACTCAGTTTCTCACATTTTCCACTGTAAACCTTTCCTGGTTTGAAAACCAAATAAACATGGGCCTTCCAGAGAGGTTCTTGGTCTCAGCCTCCAGAGAATCTCAAATTCTGCTAGAGGGTTTTGATCCTCCTGGAGCCCTAAAATCATACCACTTGTCTCTTTTATTTAATCCTTTGCTGTCCACTCATTTGGGAGTTTGAGGGCCTGATCAGTACCTAGAATCCTCTCCTTATTATTCTAATGAAATTTTAGTGTTACCATTGTAGGGAAGAATAAAAGGAGCGTTAAATAGCTTATTTGGATACATTTAGGCTTAAATATGTAGTGGTTGTTTTGAATCCAATTTTCTTGATTCCAGTGCAGTACTGCTTTAAAGAGAACTTGGAACTTCAACAAATTACATTGCTTTGAAAATACTGGACAATATGGCTGGACATTGTTGCCAAAATAACCCTCATTTGTGAAGGTTACATTATCTGATAAAATGGTAACTTTCTCTTCTGAATAGACACACTATCAGAAATTTCCCAGTGGCACATACATTTACTTGAATATGCTTTAATGTCAAGAATCAAACCCAAATGCTGTCTTCAGAGAAGTTGCTTTGCAGACACAGACGAGAGAGAGAGAGAGAGAGAGAGAGACAGAGAGAGACAGAGAGAGACAGAGAGACAGAGAGAGAGAAACAGAGAGAAACAGAGAGAGACAGAGAGAGACAGAGAGACAGAAAGACAGAGACAGAGAGACAGAGAGAAGACAGGTTTCATCACATTTCTAGATCAAAGGATACTGAAGAAGTGATTATTACTTAAATTCTGTGGAAAGCAAAATCTGGGGTTTGCAAGGCATCCCTAAAGAACTTTTAGTCCTACCTTTTGAATGTGGTTTTGGTTATCAGATACTCTATAACTAAGCTTTCAATAACAGCAGCTGCATGTGAATACTGAAAGCTAAACGTGTAGCTCTCCTCACCTGAGATATGTTGTCAATTTAAAGCCCACATTTATTAGTGAAGGTTTAGTATAAAATATTGTCAATTATCTCATTAATCACTTTTATTTTTATTAAAAGTTTAAGTGATAAGATTTAAGATTATCAGATTACATAAAATAAATATTGACATTATAGTCTCCTAATTCTTTTAAGTATTTCATGGTGGCCTCTAGAAAATCTAAAATCTTACATTAGTTTGATTGTGAGTTTGATATTTCTACTGGATATTGGTAATACTTCTCTAGAGGAATCTAGGTTCATTACTACAATGGACATAAATATTGTAGCTGTCTCTTGACATTTGATAGGATAATAGTTCCCTGCCTTCATAAAATTAGATGTACCCTAATGAGACACTTACTGACATTTTATAAGATACATCCTTAAAAATTATATATTGATTTGTTTTTCCTGCTTTCACAATTATTTCTATGTACTTAGTTTTCAAAAGTTTGTGTTATGCCTTCCTGTAAATTTCTTCATATTTATACAATTTAGTGTCATTTATTTTTTTAAATTTTTAAAATTTTATTGTTTATTGGTATAAATTAGGTATATATGATGATTATATTCATCACAGGGAATTTGAACCTGTACATCATATACCTTGATTTGTCTTTTTTTTCCTCCCCGTCCACTCTTCTTTCAGCCCCTCCTCCCCTCATTTACAAAGTTCGTTTCCATTTTATCCTTTTTTTCTCATTTTTTTCTTTCCCCTTTCTTCCTTTCCTGTCCAGCCTCTCTAGTTCCTGCTTCCTTTTGAACAATTTCTTCCCATTTCACAATTCTGTTGTACAATTTTGTTCTTATTTACACTTTCAGTTTCTCACGTCAGAAAAACAATGTGACATTGTATACATGTGTATACAATTTGTTTCACTTAAGACTATGGTCTTAAAGTAAATCCATTTAGCAATGAGTGTCTCAAGTTTATCCTTTCTTATGGCTAAGTAGTACTCCATCATATTAAAAACCACATATTTTTTATCTATTCATTTGTTGATGGGGTCATTATCTGTTTTGATCTTCCCCTCCTTTCTCTCCTTTCTTTCTTTCCTCCCCTATCTCTTCTGCTCCCTTCTCCTTTCCTCCCCTTTTTCTCTCCTCTCCTCTGGGATTCAAGTGCTGCAAGTACAGTTTTAGGAGATTGTTTTGTTATTTTTCCACAGAGCACTGAAACTGTGTTCCTTTTAATTTTTAGTTTATTTTCTTACTCAGATTGAGTAAATTCTGTATTTTAGTTATACTATTTTCCAGTTCTATGTTTATTTGATCCTTCTTATAACTTCTATTACTTTGCTAACACTGTCTACTTTTATTTATTTAAAGATAAATTGTTTGTCAAAGCAGTGTTATGACAGCTGCTTTAAAGTCCTTGTTAGATAATTTAATCATTTGGTTCATCTCTGTGCTAGAATTTACTGACTGCCTTCTTTTATGCTAGCTCTGACTTTCATGGTTCTTGGTATAACAAATGGTTTTCAAATTGTATCTTGAATATTTTGGAAATTATGAAATTCTACGTCCTATTTATTTTTCTTTCTTAAAGGGGTGATCTCCCATTGCAGTACAGCATGAGGTCTGGGTAAGTCTTCTGTTTAGCTTGTCACTGGTATCACCCTGAACAGTGTGGGGCACTCATTCATAGGGCTTCATTCTGATGGAGGTGGCTTTCTCCTGAGGTCTGATAATGCAGAGATGTTGAAGATGTTGCTTTATCATACTCAAAACTATTCTGATTCTAATCACACTATCTTACTAGGAGGTTGATTCCTAACAAAAGACAAAGAAAGCCAGGTATAATTTAAAATTAGTAAAAAGTTCAAAACTGAATATTGTTTCAATTTACAGAAAACATCTTATATAAAAATGTTTAATAATATCTATTATATTATATTCAATGGATTTTTATAGATTTGACTCAATTTATGATTGGGTAAATTTATTTCTTAATAAAAATCATATATAACTGAAGCTGACCAATGATAGTTCAGTAAATTTCCTAAGGCCCATGAGTTAGCCCCATGTGTTACAATAAAAACTGATTAACAGTAGAATAAT
The DNA here is from genome assembly GCA_004027295.1 of Dolichotis patagonum. Taxonomy (NCBI): domain Eukaryota; kingdom Metazoa; phylum Chordata; class Mammalia; order Rodentia; family Caviidae; genus Dolichotis; species Dolichotis patagonum. Next base: position 28,989 of record PVJX010015218.1, read on the forward strand.
CCAGCATAAGGATAAAGGAGATAGGCATCATTTCATGTGTGTTACAGTTTACAAAAAAGAAGACAGATTAGCCACAGTGCATATTTAAAATTTTCTGTCTACTCTTACTCATTGAACTTATCATACCAAATTTTAAATGAGTAATATACTCGGAAGAACTGAATTCTCTTTTGTATATTGCACATCTTTGAGCTTGTTTCCTTTTATTTATTCATTTTTTTTACTTGGATAAGAAATATTCAACCTCCAGCCTTAGAAAAGAACAGCTCCCTTTTCCATAGCTCACAACTCCAAGAAATTTGCTTTTGCTGAAGAACTGTTTAGTACAGGAGGTATTTGAACAGCTCTTCAAATCTTTTTCTAAGTTCATAGCTTTTAAGATAGAATGATGTGGGTGCAAATTTCCCTAACCCTGGCATTAGGAATCCTTTTGCTATTGCTAAACCTTAGCAAAGAGGTACCATCGAGTTGTGGTGCTAACTGCCCAACACATTTAAACTCACTGATTTAATTAAATTCGATACTGCTAATGACTCTGTTATGTGGATCAACTCTAGGCAAATAATTGGAGAATGTCAGAATACTTCTTTCTCTACTCTTTTTATGTTTTCTATTTCTTTTCAGCACCCCCTCACCCTTAACCCAAGGGACCACTGTTCTCTTAATGCTTTATTATACTATAATGGAAAAAGCATTGGACCAGAGGCAGGAGGCTTAGGGATTAGTTTTGGATATGTGCTTAACTAAGTGTGTGAGCCTTTGCTGAGCCTCAATTTTATCATCTGTAAAATGAAGGGTATGGACTAGATGATATTTTATTTTCTTCAAATCTTAGATTTCCTTCTAATATTAAAGCTTTAGAATTATAATATACTTTGAAAGTTTTAAAATCAAGCTAGCTTATACTAAGTTATAAATACTCTAGTGTACTACTGTGTTAAAATATGCTACATGAACATAGGCTTGGAAAAGGCCATGTTTATAATAAAGAAGTACACATTTAATCATAGAATTTTGGGCAACATTTATTTGGATGTGGTTTTGGGGTTACAGTAACCCTCACCAGTTATATACTGTGGACTGCTGGCCTGTTCTGTATGGAAGTAAGTCATTAGTCAGGCAAACACACAGGTTGGGAAAGCATGGGACCTTTGCCAAGGCAGAGTGCTTTTGTACCTATTTGTATTGAGATGACAAAAATGGGCCTTACACTGTCTTTCATCAGTCATATGCTGCTGCCTCTGTCACTTGTAACCTTTCTGATATGAAAAAGTTCTATCCATGGTCCCTTAAACCACTCTTTTCCCTACAAAAATCTAGATAATGCATTTTTTCACATGTTTTCTTAGGATTTTCCACTAAGTTCTCCATAGAGAAATCAATGACCCTTCCATACTTGACAAAAATAAATAAGGCAAAAGAAACCAAGCACCATATCCTCCAGTGATGGAAACCTTGTTTTTTTAACAATATTCATCCTTCAATGATGATAAGTATAGATTTAAGAGCAAAGAAAATCAAACAATTTTGCCTTTGTAGGAATTCTCTGGAATATAAACACTGTAGGATTTTTAACTAATGTACATGTTTCTTAGTATTATGGAAGAGAAGTGAGTAAATCAAAATTCATATCTGCATTCTTAGAGATAAACTGAACGAAGAAAAATACTTAAAACTCATGTTTTCCTAGTGAGCTTATCTAGGTCGGACGTTCTTTAACTTAGGAGCTACCACAGGGACTGATTTTATTTAAACTGGAGCGATCACAGCTCACATTCTACCTTTGAAATGTAAATATGAAATGCTAATCACAATATATAAGCAATTACTACTGTCTGCTGCAGTTACCTTTTTTAAAGTGCACTTCGTTTTGCAGATGGTGAGAGCTCTACTAACACATCTATTGTTAGCGTGAAAGTCAAGTGATCATCTGTGTAGGTGGTTGCGTGGGAGCAATGCTAAGATTTACAAGGATTTTCTCCCACATTGGCAATCCACACTGAACAGAGAGCCATATGAAACAATCTTCTGTTTCCCTGGCATTTCTAATCATTCACTTAATTTGTAATAATATAAAAAGTCTCAATAAATGGTCTCCATTTTCCAATTAGATATTTTTAAAAGAGTATTTGCTTTTCGTAGTTTCTCAGTTGGGTATCTAGTAAGGGGAAAAACTCATACATTTATCAAATATAAAAATCTTGCAAACACATTAGTACTTATTTTTAGCCTGTTAATTGTGAGATTAAAAATAGTTATATATTTGGACCTAAAAATTGTAGTGCAAGACTTTTAAGAGATACTTTTTTTCTATTTTACAATCTTTCAACATAAATCAATAGCAGCAAAAAGTGTAGAAGTCTTACTTTTCCATTAATGCATTTGTCTTTACTGAGATATTAATTATCTCAATGGAAAATAAAATCATATAATAAAGCCAAAGATTTTCAAAAATGTTTTTCAGAATCCCCGTAGTTGTTAAACTACAATAGACACAAAAGAATTAAGTGACAGGAATTTTTCTCTGCAAAGTTCTTTCTAATGTACTTTTATCTCTCACTGCTTCCTTAATGTTGCCAATATTTGGACAAATGAAAAAAACCTTAGCCAACTTGACTATTTCCTCTAAATCTAAAGTATGCGTTATCCAAGGTTTTAAGAAACCATTAGTATTCTTTGGCAGTACAGAACTTGCCAAACATGTACAAACCACAGAGTTCAATCCCCAGTTAAAAAAAAATAAAAGGAAAAAAAAGTGCTATTGGTTTTCCTGGCAATGGATAGTGTGGATAGTGGACTGGCACATGGCTTTCACAAAACTTAAAAGTGCAAAATTCTAATCTAGAACACACAGAATCCTTTGTCTCTCTCATTAAGACTATGAAATCTTCAACATCCCTCCAATGCATTATTCTTAGGTGTCCCAACAGTTTTTATTGCTTTCAAACTAAATCCATGGTAAATAGTGTTAAGTAAATGTGATTGATTTGAGCTGAGAGGAAAGGCCTTCAGAAATTCAAGTTCTTATTGTTACAGTAAAAGATAACAAGGCCTAGAATTAACATGGCTTGTCCAATGAACCTAAAATGACAACTGAACCTCAAAATTGGCTCTTACAAAAAGAAAACCTCTGGTAGCGTGATTTATTTACCTCTAGCAATTTATACTGTCTTTTATTTCAGTTCCTTGAAAACTAGACATGTTTTTTCTTCTATCTCTTAATAGTTTTCTAATTTTCATTCTTCTCATAACTCAGCTACACTTAATGACACTTACGAAATTTGCATTTTTAAATCTTCTGGTTTACCTTGGCTTCTCATTTGTCTATGATGATCTTCCCATTGTGACTTTTGCAAATTAACCATTTTTGCCTTTTTTTTCCCACTGTTGAGAGGGTTAAGTGAGTTAAAATGTGTGAAACAGCTAACAAGAAATGCCTTGTCAATAGCAGCAACTGATAATATTATTTATATTGTTGTTCCATCGTCAAATATGTGAATCTATTTTACTCTTCCTTATTTGTGTTATTTCCTTCTGACTGTATATTTTTAAATGTAGACTATTTTATGCTGGTGAAAATATTCTTGCAGAAATTGAAGAAAATGTTTAGTGTAATCTATATAAATCAGTGTCATGCAAATAATTTGGAGAAGAAACATACTACAGGCATTTCCTGTTTGAAACTTGAGTTCCATTCCTGCAACTATGTCATTACATGAACTGATCACTAAATGAGGAATTGTATATCGTATGTACATTACAATATGTATTAAGAACAAAAATGGTAAAACAAAAACCCTCTGACTTGATGAATTTGCTTTTACTTGCAAAACTCTTATATGTCATACTGTATTGGACAACACTTAATAAAACTGTAGTACTGCACAATCAGAAAAATTCACAGTACTGTACATTTAGCAAAAATTACCAAACTGTGCAAACAAAATGTGCTTTATAAAAAAAGATATTAAGACTGTATAAACCAGATGCACAGAACCGTACAAAAAGAAGCCAGGTTGCAAGTCCAATCAGTGGATCAGAATTCTGAGGAGTCATTAAACAAGTAAGTTGTTAAACAAGGGATATCTAATAAAACAGAACTAGCCCCTTTGTAAAATTTCCCCATGTGATTGGGCTTTTGTTTATTAAGGCTTTGTATACTCCTATGTTTTCAATACTTCTACTTCTTCTCTCTTCCAGCAGATTTAGTATTAATGTTTTGATACTTCAATCTTTGATCAATTTTGATTTTAGTTTTGTGCATGGTGATAGGCATGGGTCTAGTTTTAGTCTTCAGCATGTGGAGAGCCAGTTTTACCAGCACCATTTATTAAAGAGGCTGTCTTTCTTCCAGTAAATGTCTTTGACCCTTGGTCTAAGGTAAGATGGCTAAGAGTATTAGGAGTTGTTTCTGCATCTTCTAATCTGTTTCATTTTTCCTAAGGTCTGTTTTTTTTTTACTTTTGTTGTTTTGGGGGTTTTTTGCAAGTATCATGATTTCTTTTTTTATTTTTAAATAGAAAAAAGACAAAGCAGGTTAGTAGGACAGTTACAGTAGTTGATATATTGCACGTTGTTGTCTTTGTAGTAGTTATTTGGAATACAGTATATAGGCATGATATCTTGTCTAAACAAGTGCAAAACATTATATTCAAGGAAAAAATAGAAACTAGCTGTATCACAGTCTCTGTTAACATAATTTCAAGTCAAGGACTCTGATGCTCCCTGATTTGCCTCTGTTGCTCAGAATTACTTTTGCTATTCTAGGACTCTTCTGGTTCCAAATAATTTTTAGGAACGCTTTGTCTAGTTCTGTGAGGTATGCTGTTGGTATTCAGATTGGGGTGGCAATTACTTTGTATAACAGTTTTGGAACTATGACAGTTTTTACTGTTTGTTTTTTCCTACCCCAGAACAAGGACTATCTTTCTATTTTCTGATATCCTCTAAAATCTCCTTTGTCAGAGCCCTGTAGTTTTCAATGTAAAGGTCTTTTACTTCTTTCATTAGATTTATTCATAAGTAATTCTTTTGTTTGCTATTGTGAAAGGTTTGGTTTTCATACTTTATCAGGGAGTTTGTTATTTGTGTACAGGAATGATACTAATTTTTGAGTGTTAACTTTGTATCTACTATGTAGATGAATTTGGTTATTAAATCTAGAATTCTTTTGGTGGAGTTTTTGGAGTCTTCTATGTAGAGTATCATGGAATTTTCAAATCATGATAATTTAACTTTTTCCTTTCTTATCTTTATTTCTTTTATTTCTTTCTCTTGTATAATTGTTCTGAGTAATGTTCCCAGAACTATACTGAGTAGGAGTGGTGATAGTGGAAATCTTTGTCTTGATCCTGATTTTAGAGTGAAGGATTTCAGTTTTTGACCATTTAGTATAATGCTGGCTGTTGAGATCTTGTCTTATGAAAAAGCTCTTGCATAGAAAAAGAAATCACCAACAGAGTGAAAAGACAACCCACAGAGTGGGAAAAGTCTTTCCAGTTGTTCTTCAGACAAAGGGCTAACATCTAGACTACATAAATAACTGAAAAAAGTCAGATCCCCCCAAAATTTATAGATCCAGTCTACAATTGGGTATCTGAGATGAATACATACTTCTCAAATGAAGAAGTGCAAACTACAAATAAATATATGAAAAAATGTCAACATCACTGGTCATTAGAGACATGTGTATTATAACAACACTGAGATTCCACCTCAATCTAGAAAAAAGGAATATTATCAAGCAATCGACCAATATCAAATGCTGGTGGAGCTGTTGGGAAAAAATTCCTTCTTCATTGTTGGTAGGAGTGTAGACTAGTACAGCCACTGTGGAAATCAATGTGGAGACTCCTCCAAAAACTAAAACTAGAGGTTCCATTTCACCCAGCTATTCCCCTTCTTGATATCTTCCTGAAAGAATTAAAACCATCATACCATGGTGATATATACACACTGTAGGGGTTGGGAGACTGAAAGAGAATTTTCTTGGGTGAGGTCCGCAGGGAAAAGAAACATGTAGAACCAACATCACCAACAACAGCAAGTGTCTTTATTGTTTTGGACATATATACTGGCCATTTTCAAGCTTATATTCTTTGTGCTGCCATAACCCTGTATCACATGCATGGTTGTCTATGTTAAGTCACACTTATGTAAATTTATCCCATCATGAACATGTGCTAAACAGTGAGGTCATATCCTTTTGGATCCTCAAATACCCTGAGCTTTTGAAGCAATATGCTGTATCTCTCCACATCCCACCTCCTCAAAGGTCAGGGGAATGTCACTTCTTATGAGTGGCCCACAATGCTGACCCCTGTGCACAGATACCACAACAGAAATAAAGGGAACAGCATAATGCCACTAACCCCATTGCACCACAGTGCAGTTTATAGCCACCCAGCACTAGATGGATCCCAAGGATTCCCATCATTGGTCCTGCTGCAAGGCCTGGATTGTGGACACCTCTGCATCCATTTCTTGTAAGATCTCTTGTACATGTGTCTCATGGTCAGGAATGTAAATGCAACATTCTGTATGCAAGAGTGTGTAAGTATGTGCTTGTACTGCAGTTAGCAAATCACATAGATACACCCAAACCAGGAGGGCTACTGTCATCAACCAGTTTATCAAAGTTCAGTTACCTGTTTGCAGTGCTGTCTTTTGCAAATCCAGCAGCCCTTTTCTGCGGTTCTACAGGAATATATACGCTTTGGGAGGAGTCAGTGTTCCTTGTGCTCCACAGCATGATTTGCGTGGCAGGCAGCCATTGTTCCAGGTCTTCCTTGGTCCATTGCCACTGGCCTACCTGCTGGCAGAGGTCTTCTGCTTCTTGCCTCACACAGGGGAAAAGAGTGAACAACAGCCAAGACACCCTCCCTGCTGACTCATAGTGTGTGTAGCGGGCGAGGGATTTGTGTGTCTAAAGCCTTCAACATCTCTGGGGATCAGATGAACTGCTTCCCAGGCCTTGGGGGCATTCCAAGTTGCTAAAAAGACAGGTACATTTAACCATGTCGAGGCCAGGGGAAGCATGTCATCAACGTCTCTTGCCATCAGGTGGTATTTCCCCAGACCTTAGAGCAGGACACTTGCCCCTTCCCGCTGACTCCACCACTTTTGGGGGGGGGGGATCAGAAGGAGTATTTTCATGGGTGAGGTTTCACAGGCAAAGAAAGCATGAGGAGGCAACATAAGCAAAAACATCGAAGAAGTATCTTTAGTTTTCAGCCCATGTATATTGGCCGCTATCACACAAGAACGTAAGCATTCTTGTATACTGTCATAACCATGCCGCGTATATGTGGTTGTCCATGTTAAGTCATACTTATGTGAGTGCATCCCATTGTGCACACGTGCTAAACAGCAGACTCATATCCTTACAAAGTCTTCAAATTCCCTGGGCTTTAAAGCAATATACTGTGATCCGAACACATACCCATTTTTATAGCAGCATGATTTGTAAAAGTTGAATGTTAGAAACAGGCCAAATGCCCATCATTTGATGGAATGATAAAGATATGGTATTCTTAGACAATGGAGAACTGCTCAGTCATAAGGAAATATGGACTTGAGACATTTCTAGGTAAGCAGATGCACCTTGAAACCCATATACTTAAGTGAAATAAATCAGACACACGGGTGTAAATATCACATGGTCTCTCTGATGTGATACACTGAAACTGTAAATAAAAATCAAAATGTATAATAGACATTGTGAAATAGAAATAAAATATTCAAGTGGAAAGAGGAACTAAGGGGGTGAAAAGGGGAAATGAAGGAGGGAAAAGGAAGAAACAGAATAGAAGGATAAAATGCACACAAAAGTTTTGTAAATAAGGAAGGGAAGAGGCATTGAAGAGATAGGAGGGAACTGGCAAAAAGGAATCAAGATGTATGATATACAAGTATGCATTTCCCTATAATCAATGTGATCATTATGTATGTCTAAATTTCACCAATCAACTTAATTAATTAAGTTAAAAAAACTACCCCCAAACAGCAATAATAATGAAATGTGACACAGAAAATTGAATGAAGACTTTAAGGGCCATTTACATGCAAACAACATCCATATTATTTTAGGGTTTTTTTGTTTGTTTGTTTGTTTGTTTTTGTTACCGGGGATCGAACTCATGACCTTACACTTGCCAGGCAGGTGCCTAAACCACTGAGCTAAATCCCTAGCCCCTAACAGCCATATTATTTTTAAAAATTCAGATAATTGAAGCATTGGGAAGCAGGAATTTAGGATTGTAATTGAGAAAAATAGTTACAACTCAATTTAAAAATTGCATTATACTCACCTTTGTTGAACTGACATTCAGGATTGGTAAATACAGTAATGCTCTTAGTTTGGAACTTTATTGAAAGCTATAGTATACAATTTCATTCGATTTGGAATAACTTGATCGTATTGATAAAAATAACCTATATGAGGACCATGATTTAAATTCTGAATTCACTTAGTTTTACATCTGAAAATTTCTGAATAAAATTTCCAACACAAACAAATTATATTATGCTAAAAAACAATAATAGTGTATAAAGTAGATTATATTTTCTTCTTTATTTGGTCATTTAATTTGTTGAGAAGGTGGCAACTTTGTGATTCCTAGCCAAAAAAAAAAAAAAAGGAAGACAAACTAGGTCTTAAAATAGCCAGGTATTCTGTATTAATACAATTGACGCAATGGCAGCTGTGTCTCTTTTTCAGGTCAATTTGGAAGTGATCCCTCAATTCAACAGCCTAGTTTATATCATCGCTAAAAATAACAGCATAACATTTTCTCCCTAAAGTCGATTTAGGCAACAAATGTACTGTAATAATTATAGCCATTATTTGTGGCAATCTTCCTGAGTTCTGAAATGAATGCAGATATTTAGGAACAGGGATTATCAAATCATCCTGAAGAACTATTTGACACTTTGACTTTGGAATGCAGTATGTGCTTTTTTTTTATTAGCTAGGTTACATTAGAAAGGAGGACAGTATAAGTAAGGAATCATTTTCTAAGCTTAACAACTGTAAGCAAAAGATATAAAAGGTCTAAAATATAGCACAGAAATCTACCTCTTTTCTCTGGTCACCTCATATAGTAGTGTTCATCAATACAAGGAAATAGATATTTGATTGCTAGCTGGGAAAAGAAAGCAAAATATCTTTAGAAATGACTATAAAATATCATCTGATTATCAAGAAATCTGAGAATGTGGAAAACCTGTGTAAATAATGGAATTATATGAATGAAGTTAAAAATGTTATCAATTCACTGAGTTTAGGATGAAAAACAACATGAGTGTTTTTAAATATTTGGGAGCAAATCAAATATGTATCATGAGTAAATCTTAAGGAAAGTAAGAGACTTTTAGACAATTTCTATACATTCATGTGGAAATTTTCAGAAGTCATTCACAATAAATAACAAAACTTCATGGTCCCAAAACATGCAGTTTTAAAAGAAAAAACTGGTAAACTAAATTCTTTTGAGGAATCTACTTCTAGGGAATTTGTCAGCGATATTATTTGACAGCCTTTATAATTGGGAATTTGTTTTGTACTTTTCATTACTTCTAATTTATTTTCAAAATACTGACTTTTCTCTCTTCGTCTTCTGCTATCTCAACAAGTGAAGACCTCACCTACACCATGCAATAGTATTGTTGATAGAAGTATTTGTCAAAACTTAGCAAATGGTTTAATAGATATTTATTGTACATTATACTTAAGAAGCAAAAGTCCTGGAACAAAACAAATCTAGAATGAAACAGATTAGAGAAATGGGACCTCATTAATGTTATACTATTAGTGTAGTGGATGTTCAGCTATGATTTTTGATTGTTTAAAGCTTTAAGATGGGCAAAATTTTTTCATCACAATAGGAAAATTATTTTATATTAAATCACATAGTAGCCCAAATTTTTACCTCAACATTATGTTGTCTCAAACAAGATGAGTTTTGAGAGAATCAACGGAAGTGAAATTGCTACAGAAGCTGCTTTTTTAAAAAGATGAATTTATGCCATCTAATCAAAGTGCCACCCCATCAGTTTGCAAAACTAGAAATTTCTACCTGTCTAAAGCTTCCAGAGCCCATCTTCCCCAAACACTATACTTTTCTCTCATATTTCTCAAGCAAGTCAATTATTATATTTCCCATCCTTTAGGGATAAGAATATTTTTAATGCATTAGAAAATTAGTTGACCTTGAAAACAATGAAAGATTTTCCAAGACATAGTTTCTTTATGTTGTTTCATTTTGAAGCATATGATGCTTTCTATATCCTCTTGATGAAAGCAAATGTTCTTCACTTTCAGTAATTTTTCCAGTGAATTAAATAAGGCAATATATGAAGTCATACTGCATGAGGAGTACTCAAAATATACAGTCAATTTTTAAATTTAAAAATTTCGTTACAATAAAAGACACACTGCCCTTAACTTCCCTCAAAATATCCCCCCATCACTTCAAAGACTTATCCCATTGCTTTTGCTGTTTTCTGAAGCAAGTCTAGAAGTTCTCTTCCATGAGTGTCTTTACCAGATGTGATCAAAAACATGGTGAGTGTTGCTGCCAAGTGCCACTCAACCAAAGGGCAGGTTTGTGCAAACATTACAATGTGTCCTAATCCACTTTATTTACTGGACCTAACACCATGAAAATTCTGGCATTTGAAAGTCAAAATGAAGATGAAAGGTAAACATTTTGAGTGGATTTAGGGCACTGAGGCAGTCATGATAGCGCACTTAAAGACACTCAAAGGATCACTTCAAGAAATGCTTTGGAAAGTGGCAAAGAATGACAAGATAACTGTTTGCAGGGGAAAATGTGTCTTTTGTGGGGGATTAATAACACTAGTTTTTATTGTAACGTAATTTTAAAATTTAGAAATTCTTGGCAATTTTTATCTTGCCTTGCAGATAGGGTTTTTAACATAATCAAGACTGTAATTAAAATACATATTAAGTAACGGGATCAACTCTTTTGGTTAAAGTTTTTTTTTCTATCTCATCTCAGTTAAAACATGAAAATCAAAAGTTGTGAATGGAGGATAAGAAGAAAGGAGAAAAATTGTACCACTCTTTGAAATCTATCGCTGGCAGTGGGAACCCACCCTGGGCAGTGGCTGCACAAGCTCCAATGGTGGGCGGATCTCCAACATGCACGGGACAATTCCAAACTTGGCGCCCAGTGAGGAAGACCACACACCGCATCTAAAAAACACCCCAAGGCGTGCCAGAGGGTTCGGGCGCCAGAGGGTTCAGGCAGGCCTAGCCTGACTGCTTGGCAAACACCAGGCAGCTGGCTGGCCGGGAACCCACCCTGGACCCTGACTGCGGGCACTCAGGCACAGGTGGCGGCTGAACCCCAGCATGCACTGGGAAAACTTGGAACTCTGCACCCAGAGGAACATTGGTCTACAGCGGACTATCTGTGCTACCTTGAAGGGAGATTAAGTGCCTGTCTCACCATAACAAGATCTGGCTCCAGACAGTGTGGTGAGTATGCCCCTAAAATAGAGGTGTACAGTAGCTAAATAGGGCCAGTAGTAAAGCTCCCTCCAACTAACTGTAAGACCTTGGTAAGTCTGACAAGAGTGAGGGTGACCACTTCCTACACACAAAAAACATCAGGCAGAGTGAGGAGTGTGCCAAGAAGGACTCCCCCAACTTGAAAATCAAAAGGGCCTATGAGGCACACAGACACACAATAGGGACACAGTAGGGCCTCAGCTTATACAAACACTATAGAAAGGGAGATTCGATGACCTGGAATAACCCAAAGATAAAATACTAACAGGAGCTAAAAGCTGACTTGCATCAATACTACTAAGCTTGTCAGCCCAGGAAGAATACAGGACTCACCCAACAGGCCCTGCAGCAGGGAGTCAGGTGATTGGCCCACCTATTCATTGTGGGACCCAGCAACTGGACAAACATCAACCCTACAGTAAGACACCAAGATAAAAACTACCAACAGTACACACTAACAAGTCTGAAGAACCAAACACTAACTCGAAAGAGGAAAATGGCAAAAAGAAAAGGCAGAATGCAACCTCAAACATCCAGTGCAACAGGTGCAAATACAGGAGACACTGAACTAGAGGATCCCAAAGGTAACACACCAGGAATCTCTGAAAACATAGCGAATGAAATTAAAAAACAACTCCATGAGGCCATAGAGGAAATCAAATTAAAAGTATCCGCCCAGGTAAAGATAGAAGTAACAACCTTAGTAAATGAATTTCTGAGGGCAGCTAAAGAAGAAAGAGAGAAAAAAGTACAGGAGCATGGGAAACTGATTGAAACCTGGAATGCACAATGTAGACAACAAGCAGAATTCATGAAGCAAACTGAAAGAGACATCCATGATACAAGAAATTTGATCCAAAGCAGGAAAAAACCGTTTAAATGAAGCTGAGGATAGGATCTCAGACCTTGAGGACAGGATTGCAACTAGTGATCATGAAAAGATAGAATTTTAAAAAAAACAAAGCAACATGAAATGACAATCTAGAAGCTTCAAGATGATGACAAGAGCAACAATATATGATTAATAAGCATCAGTGAAGATGCTGGAGTCAATACAAATGACATATGTAAAATATTCACAGAAATAATAGGAGAAAACTTTCCAAACAAGGGGAAAAAATCTGATATGCAGATAAGTGAGGCATATAGAACACCAAATAAATCTACACCCAGACACATAATAGTTAAGATCTCAGACATACAACATAAAAACAGAATACTAAAAGCTGTTAGAGAAAAACACAAGTCACCCATCGAGGAAAGCCCATTAGAATCACAGCAGACTTTTCAGCACAAACCCTCAAGTCAAGAGGCAATTGGAATGATATATTTCAAGCCCTGAAAGAAAACAACTTCCAACCCAGACTGATGTACCCAGCAAAACTTTCATTCAAATTTAACCAAGAATAAGATACTTCCATGACAAAGAACAACTGAAGAAATTTACATCCACCAAACCAACCCTAGAAAGAGTGCTAAAAGACATACTAGACAGTGATAAAAATGACCACAACCCCCAGAACAGCAGAAAGAAACCACCAGGTAGGACAAGCAATTAAGGGGGAAAAGCAGAAAGCAAACTATTGGAACATAACATGAAAAACTTGAGCCAGGTCATAACAGTGATATCCATACATGTAAATGGCCTCAATTCAACTATCAAAAGAAATAGGTTGACAGAATGGATCAAGAAGCATGATCCCACAATATTCTGTATGCAATAAACACATCTGACCCAAATGGAAACTCACAGATTAAAAGTCAAAGGATGGAAAAGAGTATTTCATGCAACAGGAACCCAGAAAAAAGCAGGGGTGACTATTCTATGTGCAGACAATGTGAACTTCAAACCTAAAATGATTAAAAGAGACAAAAAAGATCACTACATACTTGTAAGCAGAAAAATTGAAGAGGAAGAACTAACAATTATAAATATATATGCACCAAATAAAGGAGCACCCAACTATATAACACAGATACTAAAGGATATGAAAAACCAAATACACAAGAACACAATTATTACAGGGGACCTTAACAGCCCATTGTCACAAAGAGATAGATCAACTAGACAAAAAGTTAGCAAAGAAGTAATAGAAATGAGTCATACCTGTGAGCAACTGGACCTAGTAGATGTTTACAGAGTGTTCCACCCAACCACAACAGAATACATATTCTCAGCTGCACATGGCACATTCTCCAAAATAGACCATATATTATCCCATAAAACATTCTTAAGTAAGTATAAGGGTTAGAAATTATCCCATGCATACTATCTGACCATAGTGCACTGAAATTAATGGCAAAAGAAATTGCAAAACTTGCATGCATACATGGAAATTAAACAACAACCTAATCTCATAGCTTCGAAGTCTTTCAAAGTTTTAAATCATCAGGTGGAATGGTGTTATCCTGTTTTGTTTGACTATATCATACGTGATGATATGAACAGCTGTTTTGAAGAAAACATTATGACAGCTATTGCTGATTTAATATTATCCTTCTTAGAAGTCCTACCATGCTTTTTTTTTTGTTCTATTGCCGTTGGTTCTGT
>PVJX010015219.1:0-43080 GCA_004027295.1 Dolichotis patagonum
GGGCCAGAGGAGGCGCTGGTGAGGCAGCAGCGCAGGCTGTGCTCTCCGAAGCTGGGTGTGGACAGACAGGCTCACAACATTGTCCTGTTCTTTGTATGGCTGTAGTTTCCATAGCAAAGAGTTCCATCAGAACACAAGCTGGTAGTGAACCAACTCCTGAGAATTAGACATCTTTGGCGAGTTTAGAGCAAAAATGAAGAATAAGGAGACAGCTTTATATACAATACTTTTTGTTTCTGTTCATGGAGACCATGAACGCCCCCCCAAGACAGACTTGAGTCCAGCCAGCTTACTTGGTCAGAGTATGAGGTCAATGAAGCGCAGCCAGAACCGGATATTCTCAAAGCTACTGCCTGCTAACCCCTGCTGGATGACCTGATTTCCACCCAGTCCCCTAAGACAGACACGGGCACCTTGTGGGCAGGGCTACCAGCACAGAGCACATGGATCAAGCAAGAGGAAGGCCATCATGGCTACCGGGCAGTGGTTCCCAGGCAGGAGCACAGCTGCCCTTGTACATGACGCCCTGTGTGGGGCTGATGTGCAGACACAATCCCACAGCTGTCTGCAGCAGGCCCCTTCCCTGATGCGCCCCATACAGCACGCAAGACAACACGACCCACTCTGTGACCACTTTCATTTGTTCTGCCGCCATGATAGCATGGAGAGGAAGGACAGAAGCCTGCTCGACCCCACAGGAGGCAGCTCGGCAGCGCGGAGTCTGGGAAAGCCCTTACCTTCCGGAGCCGGGTGCCGGGCGATGCTGTCGTGCAGCAAACATCTTCTGTAGACCAAGCTCTGGCAGGACTGGTAGGTTAGGAAGCACCTGAAAGAAGACAGATTGCACTGTCAAGGGAGAGGGCTGGCTGGAGCACTGCCGACACAAGAAAGCAGCAGGCACCGGAGTAACCCCTTCCCACCCTCCTGTGCAGGACAAATCCACGCCGCCCCAGGCTCAGTGGAGGGGAAGTGACTGTGTCAGGTTACTAAGCAAAGAGATGCAAAGCTTCCAATTCAAAAGCCACTACAGCTTCTGCTCTGTGACGGCAGCAAGGGGAAAGAATTCGGTCTGTCCCTACCACACACTTCCAGCTCTTTATGTAACAAACTGATCCTCTGTTTCACTGACTTTGTTTTTGGCAGTGCTGGGGATTGAACCCAAGGCCTTGTGCATAGTAGGCGAGAATGCTATCACTGAGCTACACCCTCAGCCTCCGTCATGTATTTTGCCAAAAGTCATTCCGATACTAATAGAAGGGTTCAAATTCTCAGTACCTAAACTTCTTTGAAAACTTTAGCCCAGCTTGTACTGGACTATCAAAATGCACCATATTAATGAAGACTAAAAACAGCATGAGATCAAAGTCAATACAAAAACCATTTTTTCTTCCAGAGATGTAGTAGTATCTTTCCCAAACAGGTTAAAGCATACAGATACTCTTCTCTAAGGCTAGCCTTTTTGAGGCCTACTCAAGAGGCCTCAAGAATCAGCAACTTTGATGTACAACTTCAGTTACAACACAAGTGTCCCTAAAAGCTTAACAAAGACCAGATGCCCTGGAAAACGCAGTTGAGATGTCTCCTCTGCCAACTCGGACCCTGCCCATCTCTTCATTCCCTTACAAAACCACAGTCTCCCACCCTGACTGCACTGCTCCTCTCTTGGGAGCTCACCTACCTTTCCTGTAGACAGTGTGCTTGGTGATCTAAATGTGCTCTTGTCTTTCCTATATTCCTTGTCTATGGGTAAATTCTTTTTACCAACTGGGTCACCAGCCACCATACACTGTCTGGAACAATTCTTGTAATTAATGATGCAAAAAGAGAAGCAAGACTAACAAATGTCTGCAGGTTCAATTTGGCCAGTGAGTGTCACCATGCACCCCTCACCAGGACCAGGTAGGAGAGGCAGGTGGAATGCAATGAGATGGGACTGCAGGAAGGTTTTGGCTGAGGAGCTAAGGGGCTGAAGACACTGGAAGGGGGTGGCGGGGAAGGGACCAAGCGGCTTCACCGTGCATGGGGCCACAGGATCCTGTCTGAGAGACGCCCATTCCCAGGCAAATCACCAAGGTGTTTCTGGCAATAATTTTGGCAGTAAAATGGAGACAGAATTTTGTGAAAGAACCCATCTGGGAGACACTAACATGTAGTGCTTACTCACACAGTCTCTGCAGCCATACTGCCAGGCTCTGAGCTCTGTCACAAACCACAGGTGTGACTTTGGGCAAATGCTCTACTGCTGAGCTACATGCCTGGCCCTGGGCAAACTCCTCTACTCCCCAAGCTGTAAAGCTGAAGGGATCAGTGCCTGCTGTGTGTAGTTACTATGAGGACATAGTGACTTGATGTATGCATGTACTGCTTAGACCTCACCTGGCAGGCTGACAGCACTCAAAAAATCAGAGGAGCCACAGGGCCACCTGCCAGAACAGCACTCAGGGAGGATCAGCCCCACAGGTGTCCTGCAGCAAGGAGGGCGCCTCAGCAGCCGAGAAACAAGGTCGGTTCACCTGGAATGCCCAAGCTAGGAGGACCAACACGTATGAGGTCTGCACGAGGGCGAGGAATCAAGGGGCCCTAAGCTGCGCAGTCTTATGGGCCCTGGAAAAGATTTTAGCTTTTACTCATTGACGTGGGGAGGCACTGGAGGGCTCAGCAGAGGGGTACAGGAGCTGACAATGTCTGGATAGGATCACAAGCACAAAGACACTAAGAATGAACTAGAGGGGCGGGAAAGGAGGAGGCAGAGCAGGAAGACAGTTACGGTCATCAGAGTCAGAAGTGGGGGAAGTGCTGGATTCCATGCAGCTGGTCTGGGAACAGGGGTCAGACAAGCAGGTCTGGACTGCAGGGAGACATGGGCTCAGGAATGCAGATGCTACATGGCCACCCGAGAGAAAGCTGTCACAGTCCCACTCGGGCCACTGGGGGAAGAGCAGGATCAGCAAAGACAGCAGGGAATGAAGCATCCAGGCAGGTGGAAGACCAAGAGTACCATGTCCTGGGAGGCAAGGGACAAAGTGCCTCGCAAGTCTGGTAAGGTGAAGACACACTAGGGTTGCCTGTAACATGAGACTAGGGACCAGGGGAGAAGGCTAAGCCTTTTATTATAATGGCTAACTATACATGCAAGCTTACTGACTTCAACAGATACCATTTTGTAATCTAAAATTTTATTGCTTCAAAGGAAAACAATGTAACCAAAATAAACACAGCAACCACAGCACCTGAGCCTTAAATCTGTCCTAAAGGTTGTCCTGCTCTAGCCAGACTGATGACGAGGAGCCCCAAGGCTTCAGGGAAGCAGCTTTTTTCTAACGTACAGCACGGGTGACACATCACCAAGACACACACTCTACAGCAGGTGTGCTACCCAAGGCGCAAGCATGAGCAAGAGCAAGAGCAAGAGCAGGAGCTAAAACTTAGGATGGCTTACCGGAGCCAAATGTGCCCGTTGGAGCAGACAGCCTGTTTGCGATCTGTGAATGGCAAGATCTCCTTACACAAGCTACAGTGCTCAGGGAAAGTCTGCTTGTTCATCTTCTTGGAGATATGTCCGATCAGCACCTGGTAGACACAGCAACAGCAACATGAGGACACACAGGGCCTCCTGAAGCAAAGCCCACCACGAGGACAAGACAGAAACCAAGCAGGGCTGGACAGGGGCTGGACACATGCATTTATTTCTACATGGGCCAGCTTGCTGTTGGAGTCAGAAGCAGCTGGGCCCACAAGCCCATCACCTGCATGGATGAGCTGAGTAATACAAATGCATTCAGGGACCTGTGACAGGAGGGTGAACTTGAACTACGAAGAGAAAACCTATTCAGAAAACCACACTTGTATTGCATGCCTTGGTTTAGTTGCTTGAGAACACAGTTCTGTGAGAAGCAAGGATTTATTACTTATGTCTTTTTTTTTATACTGGGGATCAAACTCATGACCTTGCACTTGCCAGGGAAGTGCTTATGCTGCTGAGCTAAATCCCTAGCTCTTATGTTTTGTCTTTAAAGAAAGAAATTTATAATCAGTGTAAGCAAAATGTTATTGGAATACTGTTAACTCTGTGACACTACACAATGTCCATTTTTAAAGAAATACTTATAACGTAAATAACCAAGACTGAAAAAATAATTCCTCCCTGTGTGGCTCAAAGACCTGTGACCAATAACAGCCCAGCAGCCTGTACCTGACCCCGGTCCCACAAAGGAGGACAAGGTGGCCCTGAGACAGGCAAAGGCTCAGCCTTGTCTTTAGTTTGCCATGCATTTTGCTGCTTTGTTTATTAATAAAACACTCCTTAAAGATTAACATCTGAGCTGGCTGTGGTGGTGCACACCTGTAATCCCAGCACTGGGGAGGCCGAGGTAGGAAGATCCCTATGAGTTCCAGATGAGCCTGGGCTATAATGTAAATTCAAAGCCAGCCTGAACTATATCGTGAAACCCTATCTCAAAGAGACCCTCCCCCCCAAAAAAGAGTCAGTGTGTGAAAAACATCAATATCATTATTTTGCTGAAAAAAACCAATCTCCTCATTAACTCTGTCACTGGGAGGCCTGGAGGTCATCTTCTCTTACTGGCACACAACGTTCTTCCAAGTTCTGAATCCATTTACACTTAACTTCTTAGGGAAGATTCCACAAGATTTTGGATTAACTCACTTAGTTTCAAGTGCTTTGTAATGGCTCAGAAGCTGGGGAGCCAGCTGCTTTACTTATTCTATATGTCTGTATTTTACAAATGCAAATTCCATTAACTTTTGGCCTTTTTGTTGTTTTTAGCCTTTGGAATTTGGGCCAGGGTGTAGCTCAGTGGTAGAGTACTTGCCTAACATCCCTAAGGCCCTGGGTTTGACCCCCAGCACCACAAAAAACACCCCAAAAGTCCTTATATACGGTCCCTCACACGGGCAACCACTCTGTTCTTTTCCGGAGAGGTCCAACTTCCTTACAGTGGTACAGTGCCAATACCAGTGTGGATCTCTTCGGTAAGAAATGTACTCAAGTTTCATATAAGAAAGGGCTGCTTCTATTTGCTCCCAATAACCTTGACTACACAATTCAGCGGTTTGGTTTGACTCATGCATGTGACAGTCCTCTTTGGGAAACAGAAAATTCTGAGTTTTTAAAAATATGTAATGTATACACACAACACACATATAAAGCACATAAACAAACAGACTATGTCATGTTAACAGCACAATGTAAATGTGGTATAAACATCTCACAGGCAGGGCAGTTAGGAGAAAACACTGCCTTCAAAATGTTCCAGGGGAAGGTTAAAATATAAAAGAAAAAAGAGAAGGGTGACTATACTAGTGTGCCATGCAGAGAGCCTCAAGAATCATTTATAACTGACATCCCAGCTTAAGGAAGATCTCCATCCTATGCAGGCAGTTGAAGACTTGTGTGTGTATTGTCTTCAGTCAGAACTCAATCAGTTACTCAAGAAGGGCATGGTACAATCATGGTACTTTAAAAACTGGCTCTGCTGAGTCACACAGCCACTTTAAACACTTTCCAAACTCAGGCAGCATCCAGACTGAATTCAAACCCAGTAAGAATGACATTTGTTACCACTTTCTAAAATGGTTTTGCTACTATCTCACTGATTGATTAATCCTAAACAGTCCACCATACAGTGAAAACCAGATACTGTACTCTTTCAAAGAACTGAGAACATAAAGGAAACCATGTTTCAAAGCTGACTTTTAAAAGCCTGGTGATGCACAGCTGGAATCTCAGCCCTCTGAAGTCTAAGGAAGGTGGACCCCAAATTTGAGGCCAGCCTGAATTACACAGCTCCCCAAAAAGTAACACAAATCTGACTATAAACATCTCAGGCAACTATATCAGTTTTCTTTCCAACATTGCAAACATTGGGGATAAAGATACCTGAATTCACTGCTTTTAGTCACTGTTTCTAAACAGGACACTAGGCAGAAGTGTCAATCCTCAGAGTGAAAGGAGAGGTCTTCTGTGGTTTTGAGTATTTCAGGAGTTCTTCAGAACCTCAGCTGGCAGAACATTTGCCTGATAAAGAAGCTTGGGTGACAAAAGTACCGGTTTCTTCTCTGCAGCAAACCTTGGAGCGCTAAGAATGAGAATGCACACCAGAACCGCACAGAGCATGTGCATTCCCTGGGCTTGAAACGCTATAGTGTTCTCTCAGGGACCATAAATTCCATGGATACATTGTAGACAACACTGTTAAGATTATTCTACCACAAAACAAAGACAATGCCCAGTTTTTGCAAAAAGCTGACATGCATAATAATTTGTTTCCTTTATAAGGTCTTCTTCTAAAATTAAAAAAAAATTTTCAATGCTTAGGATTGAACCAAGGGCCTTCACACTGAGTTACACATCCCACTTTTTTTCTTTTCTAAGAGACAGAGTCTTGCTAAATTGCTAGGTTGCCCAAGCTGGGCTTGAACTTGCAATTCTCCTGCCTCAGTCTCCCAGAGTGCTGGGATTACAGGTGTGAACCACCACAGCCTGCTTATAAACTCTTCTTGACCAAAATCAGACCTCAAATCCTTTTGAACAGAAAATTTCCCCCTTTGAACCTCAACATGAAACTTCTGTAAGACAGAATTGGGAGTGTGTGTTAAGTATGGTATTTCTACTGAGGTGACTGTACAGCTTCCTTGAGCTCATCTACAACCTGGAAATCTCACTGGGCAAACCTTGCTTTCAGTCAAGGCCCCACAAGAGGATACATCAAAACACTCTTTGTGTGCTGTGAATGTGTCCTCTTCATTAATCCATATTTCCTATTTATTCCCCTACAACTCATGCCTATCATTTACTTTCAAAATGGTAGCTCAAGGCTGGCTGTGGTGGCACACATCTGCAATGCCAGCACTTGGGAGGTGGAGGCAGGAGCACCTAGGAGGCTGAGTTTGAGGACAGCCTGGGCTACACAAGGTCAGGGCCAGCCTGCAGTACACAGTGAGACTCTGCCTAAAAAAAAAAAAGCCAACCAGAAAGCTGAGTGTTGGAAACACAACCCAGGCCACTGTCCCTGTGGAAGCACACTTTGCAGCTGCAGTGGCTGCTACCGGACACTTACCTGAGCCGTCCTGTCGTCATACTCGTCGTCAGACATCAGGAAGTTGCAGAGCCCGCGGGTAGGGATGCTGGTGTTCTCTGTGATCCAGGTGTGCAGGTACACCTCGCCCAGCACACGCTTCATGTGCTCCCGCGTCAGGTGCATCTCCACAGCCTCGATCTTCCCTTGGATCTCCAGGAGCTTCTCCTCCATCGGCTCCCTGCTCCCCGAATCTCCTGAGGGGGGCAGCGAGTCATCTGCTGGCTCCTCTCCATCGCCCTCCTTGCTCCTCTCTTGCTTGCTCCCCTGTTTGGAGGAAGTGCCTTCTTCCTGCTGCTCATCCTCAGCATTGCCCGTCCCAGGTGAGTCAACCAGCAGAATCTTTGAGTCCTCATGGGCAGGTTTCCACAAGGCTTCAGAGGGCGTTTTTTGCATTGATTGGTACAAAATCCTCAGCAGGAAAAGCTTGAAGCGCCAAAAATAGGTGACCCCACTGCTTTCGATCTTCTTTTCCAAAGCTTCGTGTAAAAACTGAGGGATGTGTTTATCTTTTAAAATCTTCCAGCGTACCAGGTCTATTAAATCTACCTGCTTAAAAAGGTTTTGAACGGAAGATTCCAGGAGCTGAGCAGCAGCCTCTTCAAAGGTTTTGAGAGTGACAAACTGGACCTGGTAGTTTTTGTTCACGGGATGGAGGCCGTTGACCATGCCCTCGGTGGTAATGATGGCCAGATATGCACCGCAGGGGCTCACTGCGATCCCGTGAGTCCTCACCGAGCCAAACACGTCAGAGAGCTTAATCAGCTGGTGTTCGAACTTCAATGCCACATCTGTGAAAATGGGAATCAGCTGCCTCACCTTCCCGTCACTGGAACAGGTATACACCGTCCCGTTCTGTTTGTCTGCAGTCATCGAGACAATGGGCAGCGAGTGAAGGCCTGTGACGTGGGAATTGTGAACATTCAGGCCTGCCTTGGAGATGAGCAGAAGACACCAGAACACATAGGAGCCCCTAGCAGCCACCACTAAGCTGCAGCTGCACTTCTGGTAAGGGTGGTAGAGGGGCACACATTTGATGCTGTGCACCGGCAGCTGGTCCATTTCTTTCCACAAGACAACGGGCTGCCTCAGTGTGAAGTAGCCTTTGACCGCCTTGAGGTTGACAGGGAGAATCTTCACAGGTCCGAAAGCACTCCCAACGATAAGGCCGCTCATCTTCCGATTGTTGTGCTCGTATTCCCACCAGAACAAGACACTAGGAGAGCTGATTCCTGACTCGATCGTGTTGCAGGAGGAGATGGACTCCTTTCCCACAAATGGCAGCTGGAATTGCCACACGGCGATATTTCCATTTTCAAAGAGGACCGCCAGGAGCACGCTGCCGACATCCCGGCACTCGTTGTTGTGCTTGACCTGCTGGGTGGTACAGATGCCTGACCACTCCATCCTGACCGGGGTCTGCATGCTGTGTCTCCTCTGAAACTCAGCAAAATCCCCAAGATTCCCCCCAGGGCCCTCACTTTTAGAGAGCCTATAACTAGTCTCATAAAGTCGCTCTCCATAAATCTCAGTCAGATCCACCAGCTGGACCCACTGGAGTCTGTTGAGGTTCACCTGCACCGTCAGGCGATTGTCCATGGTCAGAGCGGCCAAGAGGCACCTGCCGTTCGCATCACAACCCATGGGAGACCAGCTAGTGTACTTGAACCCTCGCATTGGGGGCAGGGCTTTCCCCTCAGGGTTGAACATCCTGTCCAGCATGAAAGTCTGGCTGACGGTAGGGTCTTTAGAGGCGGCAAATTTCTCCTTGCACTCTGCCACCTCTGTTTTTGAGCCAACCTGGAAATGAGAGATACAGAAAGGGTAAAATAAATATCCACTTCTATTAACTGATTCATACATGATAATTTTGTATCAGTTCATTCATTTTTATCATGCCATGTATTTAAAATATTGTCTAAAGACTAAGCAAACATTTATACAAGGAAACAACAGTTTTTGAAAGGACTAGAATAAATGTTGTCAGTGTGTTAGGGGCACAGATATAGCTCGGTGGCACAACTGTCTGCCTGCCAAGCACAAGGTCCTGAGTTTGGTTCCTGGTACTGGGGGAAAAAAATTATATCTTGGTTCCCACATTTTTCTTAGACTGGACATATGCAATTGAGATGTAGCTGACTTTTAAGAGTAAGCTAGTCATGATACAATAAAGGTGTTAAAAACTTTGGAAAATATATACCTATATTCATTTTTGACTCAGTGAAATTTTTATAATACCTTGGTAATACAAATGTCAGCTTTAGGTTTTTACTCTGCAATGTCATTAAAAATGACACAGAGATCCAGCACCAGTTATTTTGTCCACTGGTGCTTTCAAGCAGTCATGTCCAGCACACAGCCTGCTGACCACATGCAGCCTCAGACAGCTGGGTATGTGACCTCCTGGGTTGTACACCTTTAACACTATTATGTGATCTTTTTCATGAGTCAACTGCACAGTGCCCAAGCACGGACTTCATAGGTGAACATGGAACGCTGTGTAAGAGAAGAGGCAGGCCAGTGCCAACTGCTTCCTGTGCCTTCCGCACAGCTAGTGGAATAGTAACCTATGCGCGTAGATGTGTCCTATGCTCATGCAACCCGGTGAGTACAACAGTGGTTACTGACAACGGCATTTCAACCCACATATACATGTGCCTGTGGGGACCAAAAGGAACTGCACGTTTTCTTATTTAATTATTAAACTTGGCTGGTTGTCTTACTTCATGACATAATCTATGCGGCCCAAAACAATTCTTTATTCAGTGTGGCAAGCCGAAAGACTGGACACTGCAACACAGCAAGACAGTGCCAACTGGACAACTCTCTTTTCCGTTCCTAAACATTCCCACGCTGCTTCTCCTGGTTCCTTTGCCTGTCTAAATCCCATCCACCTTAGCAGGTCTAACCCTCTCTTTGAGGCCCTCAGAGGTCACTAGCTTTCACGCATCTCCTTCCTCCAGGTCCATCACCTGTCACTAGCCTGGCTGTGTGACAGTCCTTTAAAAACATTTTACAGAGATGTGAAAGGAGAGGGAGACATAAATGACTTAAAAAAAAAAATAGCTGGGAAAGTAAGAATTAAAAAAAAGGGCAGAGGTCAACCAAAAGATGGTTTCTGTTATGTGGCAAGCAAGGACTTGATCCTGCTTGATCCATTTCATTAAAGAAACAGTTGAAAGAAAGAAAAAGAAAGAAAGAAAGAAAGAAAGAAAGAAAGAAAGAAAGAAAGAAAAAGAAAAATCTTCTAATGTCTTTTTAATGTTAAACTCCTTTTTTAATAGGAGCTGATTTTCAAACTGGAAAGGGTATAGTATCATTAAAAGGAATTCAACCAAAAGGCATGCTCATACATGGATATAATAAAAAAGTCATTTTAAATGAGTTTAAATTCCCAAGCACATTACATTCCAGGACACAGAAAGAACCTGAAAAATGTTAAGTCAAAACCACTAACTACATCTAAAGAAAGCTTAGGCAACTGGAGATAAATCAGAAAACCAGAGTGGAACAGTTTATCAATTTAGCAAGGCCTTATAAAAAAAAAAACCAAAAACAAAAACAAAACACTAATCCTCCAAGTAGTAAATATACACAGATTGTCACACCTAAATAGGAACAAAATTCCTCAACATAGTAACAAATGAACAGTGTGTGAGACAGTAGTGACCCTGAGAAACTAGCACAGGGTAACTGGACTAATCTTATCTTCTTTCCTACTAACATTGTCTGGTGTCCTAATAGGCATGTAGAGTGAAAGGCAGATATAAAGCTGCTTGCCAAGTTAATGAACCAGCTAACTTTTCCTAAAGTGACTCACAAAACACTACTTCCCTAAATTAATCCTGTAATTAAGTTTAGGAAAGGCTAGTACACTTTGTTCCTCCTAGAAAAGTCACACAGGAACACACAAAATGTCTTGGCTGGGGAATTCTGTAGGGACTTTAAAATCAGAGTTGGCCAAAAAACTTTTAAGTGCAACTTTTTGGGGGAATTATTACCCTTTATGATTTTTTTTTTTTTGGTACCAAGGATTGAACTCACGACCTCGTGCTTACAAGGCAGGCACTTATGCCGCTGAGCTAAATCCTCAGCCCACCCTTTATGATCTTAAAAGAATATTCTAGAAATGGTGTTTTGGACAGGGTATCTTCATTTCTGAAAGGCATTTAAGGCAGTCTTGTGACTATAGTATAGATCCACTGAGGTAACACAGACTGTAAATTCCACCTAAACAAGGTATATGTGGCTAGCAAGGTAATGAAGTCCTGATCTTTGTATGGGGAAATGTAATTTGAAACAAAAAATAGTAAAACACCATGACTAAAAAATCTGTATTATGATGCCAGTTTACTTGGGTTCAAATGACTATTACATGTTCGATTCAAAGTAGGGTGCATACTGCTAACACTTTCTGGCCTTAATTTCCTCATTTATAACACAGAATGACAATACACATCTCACTGAATTACGAATGTCAAGAAAATCAGAATATGCAAAAGGCTCAATGTTAATTACGATGATGAGTATTAATATTGAGGATTAAGCAACTATTAGTGACACCTAATACAAGTATGTAAAATGTAGACTAGATACAAAGTGGTATACCAATTGAAGGGCAGATACAAATTGTTCACTAAACCCTACCGTACTGTATATAATAATCTTTAGACTAGGTTAAAATTATTACAAATAAAAGCTACTGTAGAACCAAAGTAAACTTAAAGAATTTATAACCAAAAGCAGCAGCAGAGAATAAAATAAAAGGAAGCTCAAGCAACTCTCCATCCCATTCACTGTAGGAAGAATTTGTGACAAGATGGAGAACACCAGGTTGTGACCAAAAAGGAAGCCAGATGGTTTTATGCAGTCATTTCTAACAAAGTAATATACTTGAATTACCCTGCTGAACGCCCGCATACCCCCTCCAACTCTCCCTATCACAAAATTAGTTAACAAATTAAAATAAGAACTCAGATACCAAAGGAGCATGCCACACAAAAGTCCAGTTCCCAGAGGCCTGCCCGAAGCCGATCGTTTCACTGCACCACTGTGTTGCCAAGTAACCACTAATACTATTAAGAGTTAAGCTTTCAGTAAGAACCTGGCAATTAGCTCATTCCTGGCAAGCGCTAGGTCCTGAGTTCAATTCTTGGTACCCCTCTACCCCGGGCAAAGAACCTGGCAATTGAAAGCTCATCTTAAGCTTGTACAGTAAGCTTCCTGAGGGCAGGGAATGAGATTCCAAATAGAGGTAACAGCAATATAATGTAGCAGGTGGCGATAATACTTCCAAGGCTCCTGATAACAATGTATGATCCAATAAGATACACAAACTATTTGGAATTGGATACAGCTTAGTACCCAGTACACAAAATTAGTAATCCAAAACCAGGTATGGTGACACAAGTTTGTAATCCCAGCACTCAGGAGGCTGCGGTAGGAGAACAAGGCCAGCCTAAACTACAAAAGTAAGTTCAAGGATGGCCTGTACAACACTGCAAGACCCTAGCTGAAAATAAAAATAAAATTAGTAGTCCAACAGGAAAAACTGTAACTTACCTTTTTTTCCCTCTTTTTTTAGGTTGTTTTGTTTCTTAAACAAGGTCACTATTTAGTCCAGGCTGGCCTTGAACTCACTTTTGTCATCTAAGATGGCCTCAAACTCAAGTGATCCTCCTGCCTCAGCCTCTCTAAAGCTGAACAACCATGCACAACCATGTCCAGCTGTAACTGTTATATAGGCAGCTAAGTTAGATAAAATATTGCAGTCAGTCAGACAGGGCTAGGCCCTCGAAGGAGACAGTGTCGAAGACCACATACCCTGCAACTCTGGAAAAGACTGATGCCTCCTGCTGTGGGCCAGACCGAAGGACAAAAGGTAAAACAAACGCACCCACATACTTCCCAAGGACAATCGTCAGGGACTGATATTCTAAAGAGATATCAATCACCTTGAGGAAGCCAAAAGGAGCCATCAACCCAATCTCCCACAGGAAAAGGTGCTGTTTCCATATTCATGCCCGCTTGCTTCCCCATATGATTCCAATTTAATCAATATTACCTGAGCAATTATATTCAGAATCTTATTGGTTGACCACAGTTCTGTCCATCTTACCCTCATACCCATCTTGGGATTTGCCATTTTCTCCCACCTTGGACTCACCTCACCTCATGGTTCTGCTCTATAAAAACCCTAACAAAGGGCTGGGGATTTAGCTCAGCGGTATAAGTGCCTGCCTTTCAAGTGCTCGATCTTGAGTTCAGTCTCCAGTACCGATAAAAAAAACAAAACAAAACAAAAAAAACAAAAAAAACAACCTAAAAAAGGCAGGGTCCTTCACAACCCACTCCGGACTCCTTCTGTCTGTCTTGTACAGAAACTTTCTCTCAATAAATATATTCTACTCTTAACCCCCATTGTTCCTAAGATTCATTCCTCAATTTTAAAGAACATGTACTCGACCTGACATCTGGCAGGTTGGGAGTTTCTTCCCCTTATGTCGTAACTTATTGGTCAATCATTATTTTTATGATGTGCATATGAACACCTATGGAAATAGTTCCTTTTCAGTGGAAGACACCTCTTTTATTGAAGGAGGTTCCACCTTTTAAAACACCTCTTCTGCCCTGCACCTTGAGCATGTCTCAATTTACTGCAGGGCCTGCATCTGTCTACCTGATTCACTAATACTTGAATCAATTCATTCATATCTTCTTCAAGAGTATCCTCGGAGGCTTAGTCATACAAGCTTCCCAATTACCTAATTCAACATCAAATTGTGTTTGAAACTGGAAGTGAATATGACAAAAAGGGATGAGGGATATCAGCACTCATGACTAATGACTCCGAATACCTGTCCAGAGTTAAGAGCTCAGAAAAACTGTATGTGGAGACATACCTTTACAACACTTATCATTGCCTGATAATTTGTTCATAATTTATCAAAGAATATAAACTCCATCAGGTCAGGGACTCTTGTACACCGATTTATTCCCATCAAGGCTGGCACCTATTCATCCACTGATGAATGAATGAATATGCACTCTGACGCATTACATACTGTACGCCCATAAACGTCTACAAAGGATATGTGCGAAGTTTTTCTACTTTTAAGCTACTAAAAGGAACGATGTCATAGCCTAGCACTTTCTAAAAACTGGATTTGAAAATTATATTTGAAACAGCAAAACTTTAGAAACTCTTAAGTTCTAAGGTTAGAAAATTTAGGTTAGATGAGGTTCAAGGTCCCAAATTCAGAGACCTTGGGCGTGGAGGTTTGAGTATTACATTTGTGTCCATTTTTCTGTCTGCATCTCAGAGACGTGCAGCTAGTGAAGCAAAACTAAAAAAAACGAACGCAAGTCATAATTTACCTGTTAACTCAAGTTGAGGCAGGGGGGATCATTCACAATAAAACCACTGAAACAAATAAAACAATAAAACAGCGCAGGGTTCCTTCTCCAAAGCAAAAGAGGCGCGAAAGAACGGTACAACACGGTAAGAAGCAAGACCAGCTAAGCTAGGCTAAATGCTAAGTTAGGCCCCACACAAAAGGAGCAACAGCAGAGGTAGGTCGCGGGTTGGGTCAGCAGGGGGTGGAGTCTCAGAAACCGACACAGAGCGCAATCAGCGCAGCGGCCCGCTAGATCCAGGGGCCGGGGACGCAGAAGCAGGACGAGCCTGTTGTGTGCGCTGTGTGATTCGCGAAACGGCTCAAATAGCTGCAAGGTGTCGGTTTGTTTGTTCTACAGCTGCAGCGACCTGGCCCCTTCACAGCCCTCGAGCGCAGCAGGGTGCTCGGGGGATCCCCGAACCAGGTGCTGGCTGGGCTTCCCTGGGGACGGGTGACGCCGCCGCGGGAGGGAGGGGCCAGACGGAGACCCCAGCAGTTCGGCCCGTGGAGGACTTACTTTGAGGAGGCAGCTGTTGAGCGGGGCGGGAACCGAGGTGCGGTGGATCACCAGGTCCTGGCCCGGGTTGTGCACGTCGCAAATGAGCTCCAGCACAGCGATGCTGCGGGCCGTGGACACCGACACGCGGTGGTCTTCCGACCAGGCCAGCGGCTCCAGGCCGCTCACCGCGTACTGCAGCTTCACGGCCGGCTCCCGCCGAGTCACCATGAGGCGGAACGCGGCGCTGGGCCCCGGGGCTGCGTCGGCCGCCGGCTCCTTCCCGCCCCCTTCGCCCTCCTCCTCTCCCGGCGGCGCGGGCCCATCGGCCGCAGGCCCCACCCGGGCCTTGTCGGCCGTGTTCATCGCTCCTCAGGCGCACAGTCCGGCCCCCGGGGCGGGCCGAGTCCCCGTGGCCGTCCGGGAGGACCCTTCCGCACAGCGGCCGCCACCCCCAGCGCCTTGGGCCGCCGCGATTTTCTCCCCTCAGGCCCGGAGCGCCGCCGAGCCAGGAAGGACCCGGCCGTCGCCAGGCGACACCGCCCTGCCAGGTGGCCAAGGCACTGCCTGTCTGGAAAACGCGCCTCTGGGCGGGCCTAACAGAAGCGCCGGCCTAGGCGGCAGGCGGGCGAGGGAACGGGGGCCTCGCGGACTCCCTCTCTCGGCGACCAACCCCAGGCGACTTCAGCGACCTTCCCGGCGCGGGAGCCGCGCGCGTCGCTGAAGTGGTGAAGGGCGTGCCGCGGCGGCGAGGCGAGGCGAGGAGGGACAGGCACGTCGGGTGCGGGGCGCGCGGCCTCTTCGCGGTACTCGGGAGCGGGAACGCGGGCCCTGGAGGCTCCCTGCCGAGCCACAGGTCCGCGCGTGTGGGACGGCTCGAGGCCTCCTGGACCGGAAGGGCCGCGGCGCGGGGTCCTCGCGCGTGCACGTGGCCATGGCCGCCGCCGCCCCCGGGACGTGCTCGGGACCGCTCGGGGCCCCGGCGAGGAGGGTAAGTTCGGGTCGGGTTCGAGTCGGGCGCTCGAGAGCGTCTGGGGGGGCGGGGGCACCCGGTGGCTTCTGGAGGAGCTGCTGGGAAACACGTGCCTGGGAGTGGGAGCGACGCGCCGCCGCGAGGAGGTCGGAGGGACCGAGGGGGCGGGAGCGTGAGGGCTGGAGGGCCGGTGAGCTCGGGCGGGCGAGGCTGGCTTCCCAAGTTGCGTGACTTCGTGAGCCAGTTTCTGTCACCCCAAGGAAGCATTGTTTTGGGTTTTTTTTTTTGAATGAGGGTTGGAATGGAAGGCTGTCTTTGAAGAGCTTTTAAAAGACAGGATAGATCTGCATCCATTTGCAGTGTAGCAGGAAACAAAATACGATTGATCAATGTGATTCCTTTACAAGAGAAAGGAAAGATGTTTTCAAAGAGGACTGCAGGACAGAAAGTTTGTTGTGAAATCATAAATTACCAAAGCCCAGGAGAGATACATTCCAGTACCAAGGACAGCTTGAGGGTCTTTCTTTCTTTCTTTCTTTCTTCCCTAAAAAAGCAAGACGTAATTTCAGTTAAAAAGTGAGTTGCTTAAGATTCAGTTCAGGTCAATCAATTTGTTGAAGAGGAAATTCCTTAACTTGATATGCCCTCATGCCAGCTAGCACTCAGTGTAGATTAGATTCTTTTTGGCAGTTTCTTTAAAAAACGAGCTTCAGGGTTTAAATGCTTGGGAATGAGAAGTCTTCTGTAGGGCAGAAGCAGTATTTACGTGGGAGAGCCCTGGGGAACTTGGGCTGTGATTTGGAGAGACCTGCCTTTCGGTACCAGCCTAGCAACATCTACTAGCTGTGTGACCTAGGGGAAGTTATTTAACCTCTTGACCCTCACTTCTCCTACCTGTAAATGGGAATGAAAGTTTCTTCTTCATATAAGATTATTGTGAGGATCCAGCAAGATCACATACATATATATATAAAGCCCTTTTACCTTGTCTGGTCCAGAGAGTGACTTATTAAGTGCCAGTGGGGAGATAAGGTGCAGAGTACCTTTTCTCCATGCAGAGTAACAGTTTACTACCTCAGGAGGTCGGTGAGATGCTTGTGTCTTGTACAGAGCCTAGTGACTAATACATAGACTGCTTATTGAGTGGATTAAGTAAGGTATTTGGCGTTATGATTGCTTAAACCATAAAGGAAATGATTGAGAGGTGATAACAGGTATCAGCAGTGGACTTGTCAGCATCTACATCTTGGTTATGCCTTGAATGGGAATGATTTGATTTGATCAGATTTGTGAGTAGCCTGGACTCAGGATGAGTAGCTGGTATACTGGTTTTTGGGAAGATCTTGACAGTTAAAATTACACAGTTATGTCTAACACTGGAATATTTTCTAAGAATGTTTTCTGATTAAATTAATACAAAGCCATTTTAGAAAATTTGGAAAGGGGTAACCCACACAGGACCCCTTCTGTCTGTCTCTCTCAGACAGAAGTTTTTCTCTCAATAAATATATTCTGCTCTTAATTAAAAAAAAGAGAAAATTTGGAAAGAAGATAATCGCCATACTCAGAGGTAACTCCTGTTCACATGTTCGTGTATGTCCTTCTAGAAGACATCAACAATCAAACTTCACATGATTATTTTTTGGTTTTATTTTTTTAAGACAGCTTCACCTTGTGGCAGTCCTCCTGCCTCTGAGTGCTGGGATTACAGGCGTGACCATGAAGCCTGGCAAACACGATGTTTTATAACTGAACAGGATAAGGTTGAGAATGCACAGTAGCATTGTTAGGAACTGGAGGTGTAGAACCATAATGCCTAGGCAAAGCCTAACATCTGTGCCTGAGTGCCCTCATCTTAAAATGATGCCACTGTCTCATTAATAAATAAGATAATTGCTGTAAATACTCTAAATAGACTGCGGGGTATGTAGTATGTTTACTACTACTCAGTGCATTTCTTAATGTCAGAGACCTGGCGTTTTAGGCTCTCTGGCTGGATGTGCCCTCGAGATCATCTGCCAGTTCCTTCCTTTCCCAGGTGCAGAATAGGCTCGGGGGAGGTGACTTGCTTAATGTTGCACAGCTAATTTTTAACAGATCCCGACAGGTCCTAATTCCCTCTCTGCTCAAAGTCACCTTAGAAAGCATAAACAGGGAGTTTATTTCCCTTCCTTTTTTCCCTTAGCACAGGCCTCTTCTGTAATACAGAAGTTTGGATTCATGACGGTACTTTGCCTCTTCTTAAGTGTTACTTCCTCCAAGGCTTGGCTAAGCTTTCAGGTCTGAATCTTCAGAACCAAGAGACTTGGCAACTGCTGAATGCATGTGTCATGGTTGCTGGGGGAGAAAAGCTAACAACTAGTAGAAAAGCATCCAAATTGTGGGAAGGGATAGATCCATCGTGTGTCATTCATTCATCTGGCAAGTATGTATTGAGTGTTCGCTGTGTGCCAGGCATGGGTACATGCAGAGGATGCAGGGCTGCATAGGACAGACTGGTCCCTTTTTGGAGTTTCACAATCTAAAGTGGCAGATGGGCACTAAAAAAGGAATTGCATGCTTTGCTTTTATTGTGCAGAGTGCTACAAGGGCAAATAAGGGTTCCAGGAGGGCCAGGAGCAGGGAAACCTGGCTTGAGCCAGTGGAGAGAGAGGTCAGGAAAGTCTCATCTGAGAATGGAGTAGGTGGTGAGTACAGGTTAGCCAGCTGTCTTAGTTACTTTTCTCTCAGTATGGGGACAAAATACACGACACCCAAAATGGAGGAAGGAAAGGGCTATGTAGCTCACAGTTGGTGGAGGTTTCAGTCCGTAATTAGCTGGCTTCAAAGCAGGGTGGTGTGGCACAGGCGCAACACTTCAGGGTGGCAGGAGACAGCAAAAGCAACAAGAGAGCATCTCCTCCCTCGTATTGTAGGCAGGCTACCACCCCTCTGGGGCGGGTATAGCACTCATACCTCCTCTGTGCAGTCCTCCTGCACAGGCTGAGGATATTTGCAGAGTAAGGACCATGGCTGGCTGCTGAATGGCGGTGCAAAACTTACAAACTTCTCAAGCTGACACAGTGTATCAACTATTACACCAGCTGAAGGGAGTGTCAGTGGGAATAGCCCTGCAGAGGGCTAGAGGAGGGAAGTAACAGATGCGGTACAA
The DNA here is from genome assembly GCA_004027295.1 of Dolichotis patagonum. Classification (NCBI taxonomy): domain Eukaryota; kingdom Metazoa; phylum Chordata; class Mammalia; order Rodentia; family Caviidae; genus Dolichotis; species Dolichotis patagonum. Next base: position 19,115 of record PVJX010015219.1, read on the forward strand.
TTTAGGGCATTAAGGAAGCCGAGCCAGTGAGGTAAATGGGTGAAGACCATATTCTGGAGGGTTCGTAGGTGTTGTAGGGTTTTCTTGGGGTGGGGGATCAAACTCACGACCTTGTGCTTGCCAGGCAGTTGCTTGTGCCACCCTCCTGAGCTGTATCCCTGGCCCCCACAGATTTTCATTTTTAGCCCAAGAGCAAGGGAAAGCATGTCTAATGTCATGCTTCATTCTGAGTACTTCTTTCAGAGAGGTGTTGACAGAGGAATGAAGGGTGACCGAGGTGATTAGGTATCTAACCTTCATGTACTACTCAGGATCCTAAGTCCTGAGAAGAAGGCAAGAGGAGCTCCAGGCAGCCAGGGATGCTGTGTACACGAGGGGAGGAGCACGTTGTATGTCGCCGAGGAAAGCGTGCCTCAGTGGCAGGCAGACAGTCCGGGAGGCCGGGCCTGCCTGAGTGCTGGAGAGGTTTCCTAGGATTGGCCGAGAGCAGGACAGGCTGCCTCCTGGGAGGACAGGGAAGTGTGGAAGGGGGAACCTGGAGGAGGAATTTGATCCTAGTACCCCTGCCCCGAAAAAACCCTGCAACACCTACACCCCCTGCAGAATCTGGCCTTCACCCTTCTGTCTCACTGGCCCAGCTTCCTTAGTGCCCTAAACCTGGTGGTAGGGATGGCCTCCAGGCCTTTTGTGCCTCTCAGTGTGTGAGTTAGGCGACACCTAAACGTCAACCTGAAGCTTCCGCTCTTAGTTTAATCCTGGAAATTCATAAACTTGGGACTTTGTAAAAAGAAATTTGTGAAGTAGGCCAGCACTTTATTGACGTTAAATATTTGAAGTTGTATTTATTGAATTACTTAAATAAAAGAATATTTATGATTGCCAGGATGAAAGAACTGTTGTTTTTATTGGTAAGTTAGTCTAAAGCCCGCAGTTATGGGTAAAGCAAGCCAGTGTGTAAACACAAACCGTTATTTCAAGCAAAGACGAAAAGAACTTATTCCAACACTGCAGGGTGACAGGTGCTGGCCACTCAAGGGATGCTGCTATACATGCTGCTGTGTAAATGGAAAGGCAAGGCCAGAAAATAGAGGAGTTGGGTTTTCCTCCGGAGGGAAGTCAGGATGTCATGCATTGAATCACTTTGATGTTATGGAGATGAGTGCCAGGCAAGACGGGCCTAATGGTGTGCAGCATGCGATCCGCAAAAGGCGAGGTGGGTTGGAAATAGTGGTGATAAAAGTGATGGATGGAGCAGCGCTCTCGTTTGGAGTGGGAGCGGTGGGTACCGATTGTCTGCAGCCCATCTGAGTCTGGAGGAGCAGCTTGAGAGGAGAGGACAAAGATCCAAGCACTAGGGTAGAGCGGTAATCAAAGTTTCCGCTTCCTGGGCATGAGCTGGACGCAGCTTTCCGCTCGTCTCTGCCCCGTGTTGTCTCCCGTGCTGTGGGTGGAGAGGAGAGGTCGTTCCTCCAGCCTGTGTGCTGGTGCGGGTGGCGGGCGAGGGTGTGGGCTGACTTGGTGTGTACATCTCACTAAGTGGGTAGTTGCTTCCTGTGACACAGACTTAATGAAATGGCCAGCAGCTTGGGCAGCGTCTCTGCCTTCCTGACCCTCACTCTCATCTTGGGTGGTTTAACAGTTAAGATGCATGGTGCTGAGGTCTCTTTTTCTTTTCCTCTTTTTCTAATTGCAAACCCTAAACTTGGTCGGCATATGGGGCCTAATGATCTCTGCAGGAGGAGATGTGATTCTATGGGCACTCAGGCTTCACTCTGAGCTCTGTCTTCATGGACTAATGCATCCCTTCTTGATCTTTCCTTTTGGGAACAATACAGCAAGTGAAGGCTACCAAGAGGAAACGCGGAGTGTCCAGTGAAGCTCCGCCAGCAAAACGAGGGAACGAAACGCCCTTTCTCTCTGCCAAGAAAAATGGTGTGAAGGAAACTCAAAGGACTTTCAAGGGGAGGTTGCAGAAACATTTTTCTCCCAAGAAGCATTTGGTTAACTCGGCTGACAGAAAGCAAGAGGAGAAAGCGTGCATTAAGACTTCATCATTGTTTAAAAACAACCCCTCGATCCCGGCACTCCACAGGTACGTGCAGGTGCAGACACTCATCCGGAACAGCACGAACCCTGTGTGTTCGGCCGTTTGCTGACGTGGGCACTGGTGTCTGGGTTTTGCAGACCTGTGGTAAAGCAGGCACGAGAGCAAGTGTTCACTCCCGAGGCTTTCCACGAGCTGGGCCTCCACCCGCATCTAGTGAGTATGCTGCAGCACCCTGCGGGGCTGCGTGGTTGGTGTGCATGTGTCCAGAGTCTGTCCCTGCCTCCCGTGGGAAGCGCGTCCTCCTGCCGAAACTGTTCAGGAGTGCAGAGGTCACTGCTCGCCCCCCACCCTCTTTCTCATTTTAAGAACTGGAGACTCCTCACCTAATGCAGCTTAGCACCAAGACTTCCCTAGTCAGACCAGCTTCCTGCCTGCTGTCTAGGTGAGGCGCAGCCGTACATGGTGGCACATGGCATAGTGGCTAGAGCAGAGGACCTGAGCTGTCTCCTCGCTGCCAGGGGGCATGCAGTCATAGAAATGAAGGGAGAAGGGGTTCTTTGAAAAGCATCCTTTTCTTCCATTTTAACATTGTGAATGAGTTTTCTAGACTTAATACAGATGAGAAGAGGGTAAAAAAAAATCTTTTAATTTTTGGAAGTCTTGATTTGCTTTGCTTGAGTGGGCACGGTTTAATGCCCCTCTTCCTTAGGGTGGGCTCCAGGGGGTGGTTTTCTTGCCTAACGGGTGGAGCAGGGAATTTTAGCCTTAGTGAAGTAGACATTTTGGACAAGGTGCCTCGTTGTTAAGGGGATTGTCTTGTTCATTGTTAGACATTTCACAGCATCCCGGGCCCCTACCGAAGCCACTTACGTGCCAGCAGTGCCTCCTTCTAGCTGGGTCAACCAGAATATTTTCCAGATAGTGCCATATGTCGGGGAAGGGGTGGAATCACCCCCACTTGAGAAGTGCTAGGTTAGGAGAACTCAATTTGATCCTGCCAATCAGTCAGTCCAGTATTCTGTCCTTTTTTGTGTTGTTTCCATTATGTACTGAAAAGTTGATAAAAAACATTTTTTATCTTCTCTTTTAGATTTCTACAATAAACACAGTCTTAAAAGTATCCAGTATGACCAGGTAAAAGTCTCAGGCTACTCCGAGTTTTCTTAAGGTTTAAGTGGATATAGCCAGATGAGATCCAAATTGTCTCTGCAGGGCAGGGCAAGTTCTTGTCTTGGCGCTGGAAACAGTGCCAGGATATGGACCGTAGAGGCCTTGGCGCTGCTTTTAGCCATTTGGGTTCCCCACCTTTTACGTGGAGAGATTAGATTCCATTCAGGTCTGCGTGGCTCTACACTGTAAGAAAAACCTGGTTGAGGAGACCTATTGTCTGTGCTTCCTCAAAGGTCATTTGCCCAAAATACAGAATTTGGTCCTGTCATTTCTTAGCAGTAAAAGTTAGGGTCAACCACAAAGAGGCCAACGTTTGGTTGGATATAATGGGATGCTGAAATACTGTCTTGAGTTTTTTTATGATGACAACTCTTGGAAAACAGAAAACAAAGGTATGGGGGAGGGGATACGTACTTTCTCGTTTCAAGTATGTATGCTTGTAAATGTTAATAACGGTCCCTTTTTATTATTATAAATAAAGGTGAGAATATTGAGGACTAAATTAGGGAGCACCCACCAGTAGTTTTTATTTGTTTGCCTTTTTAATCAACCAAATTGAAATGAGTTCTCTGTCCTTTTTTGTCGCCTGGTTTTGAATACCTCCGTGGCCACATCTCTCCGTGTGTTTGTGACGGTTTCTTGGACATGGCCAGTGCTGCTGGCTGGCTGGATAGCTTGCAAGCATCCTTTTGCTCTTCTGCGTTGGAGTCTCACCTTATGTTTTATTGGGTCCCCTGTTCTGCAGTGCAGAAGATAAGAGGGTGTGCTGTACTTTTGTGGCAACTCGTCTGTTGTCATGTTTGTCTACTTCTTTAAAAAATGAGTTTAACACTGACAGGTCTTTGGCTTGTGTCACTGATTTCAGCTAAGTTCCAAAAGTGTAAGTGGGGATTTGTCCTAGTCATCAGAGGTTTCCCAGCTCCTCTTAAGGGACATTTGGGAGACAGGTCAGTTGTGAGTGACATAGCCTGTCTGTCTGCCTGCACACGTAACTGACCGTGTGTTATACACGAGATGTGTTCTCTCTTTTGGCGGCCCCAGTGTTCAGAAGCAAAGTATTCCTGTGTTGCTGGAAGGCAGAGATGCCCTCGTGCGGTCCCAGACCGGCTCAGGTCAGTCACTGTTTGACCTCTGCCCTTCCTCTGTGACTCGAGGCCTGTGGTCATTTAGTAGCTTTGAGGGTGGCATCTGGGGCAGTGGCGGCTGTTTGTCTTGTGTTGGGGGGAGGCCGTGCTTGCTTTTGACAAGAGCCTTGAGTTTGTTCATGTGGTGGGAAGAAGGGATAGCGGGTGGTGCTGTGGTCAGAGTGGCAGCACTTGGTTGACCTCCACCTTTATTTCTCCAGCACCCATTTCATGGCTTTGCCACACCCCACTGTCCATGGCCACAGCCACCCATGTCCATTCTGGTTGGGGTGACCATATCTGGTACCATGCTGCTTAGAGGCAGTCATGTGTTGGAGATGGAACTCTGTCTGTCTGGACTGCTCCTCCAGCCCTCGAGGGCCCTCCTATGCCCTCAGTCAGGGCAGCTGTTGTCCACTCCTACTGGCCCAGGCATGTGGAGGGGGTGGAAACCCAGAGCTGCTGCCTTCCTGTGATTTCCCTGTCTCTGGATGCTGGCTCTGGGGTCCATACTAGTCCTCTGCACTGCAGAGGACATGTAATTAAGCACCAGAATTTGTCAGATAAGTTAAAAGGGGCTCAGAGAGGAATTCTCCAGCTTCGACACACAACCGGGGAGCATTTGTGTAATTCAGTAACCGTAGTCACCTCAGCTGTTGGATTGATAAGGGAGCTGAAGCCTCATGGTCTTTAGAAGCACTGAGTTACAAAGCGGAGTGGGCTGTGGTGGAGCTGAAGTCCCTTTTCACTGCTTAGGGGCAGGAGAAGCAGTTTACCTTCTAGTCTTAGGTGCTGCCTAAGGAGAACAGAGCCCATGTCCCTTTTAACTGCTCTTGCTCTCTTTTAAAAGGTAAAACTCTTGCCTATTGCATTCCTGTGGTCCAGTCCCTTCAAGCAATGAAGTCAAAAATACAGGTGAGTGTAAAACGTGTCTTTCTGCCACTGTCCATAATGGATCGGTGGCCATCCAGTTGAACCGTGGTGGTCACCATGGGACTGAAAATATGCCTGCACTTGGCATTGTTTTTTTTTGTCTCCTTTCAATTCATGTGTTCCACAAGCATGTTACATCTAAAGACTGCAGAGCGTGGCACAGAATAGATGCATTTCAGTTGCTGTAGAAGTATGCCGGGGAGCATATGTGACATGCTTTCCACGTGCCAGGCTTTGTGCTGAGGAGTGCTCTGTGTGTTACCTTCTTGCCCCCATCCGGTTACACTGCTTGATGCCCATCTTGCCAAGGGAAGCAGAGGCTCGGGAGAGTGAAACAGCCAAGGCCGTGCGGCGAGGTGCGGTGGAACCGGATCACCACCTCCCTTCTCTTTGGCCCTGAGACCAAGCCCTGCCGTGCATCTATGGTGAGAGTTCACGGCCAGCTCCTGTCCTTTTCTCTGTGTCTTCTGTGGTGCCCAGCATTGGGCACCCTAAAGAATGAATGCTCGAGAGTTGTCTCAAAATGATTTGATTTGCAGCTTTCTGTGTAGTGTTTTCCTTTGACTCTCAGTTGTAAATCACGTGGCGTTAAATTTCAACGTCCTGTTCTAAGTTCCAGTGTGCTACTGACTTTGGACCAGGAAGGCTGAAGTTTCTATGTGAAACAGTGGCTTTTCAATAGTAGATGTGAAGATAAGCATGCAGTTTGTGAGTTAGCAGTTGGGCTGCCACATATTTAACATTGTTTAGAGTTTATCTTTAGTCATGAGACATATTGAGTTAATGTTTGGGCCAGAGAGGCCCCGAGAAGGCTAGTTAACTGTTGTGCCTGTGGGCTTCGGCCTCGCCCCACACCAAAGCCCAGAGTCCCTTAGGCTGAGTGGAAATGGAAGGATGGGAAATAGGAAGCAGAGTGAGTGTAGGAAACAGAGGGGCCAATGGGTGGCTGTTTCCGTTTGGACACACATCAAGCCTACCTGATACGTGAATGACAAAGTGCGTAATAGCATTGCTTTATTGTCCCTGGACTAAGATATCTGCAAGTCCAAACTGTTTTTGAATAAATACATATGCCGGAAAGAAGGAAAACCCCTTCCTTGTGGTAAAACTCCAGTCAGTGAAAGCAGAAGTGATGCACATGGACAAGCACTGTGTGGTAAAGGCCCAGGAATTGTTTCAGGCCCGGATCCTCAGCGGCAGGTGAAGGGAAGCAGGGTTTATATCGCATCCGAGTAGCACCACGGGAGTACCTCTTAGTGAAGACGGAAACGATGGGGACTTTCCAGCAGGGCCGAGATGTGTCACCCGGTGGCCTCCTGAGATAGGCACATCACTTCTGAGGTTTGCTTGCCAAAAACATGTAACTGGAGTTTAATCACAAGGAGGCACTAGACAAACTGAAGCTGAGGGACAAAGTAAGTAGCCCGTGTCCCTCAGAAGCATCAGGGTTGTGCCTGAAGAACCAGCCCAGCTCGAGTGCTTCCAGATTGGACTGTAGTCTTAGTGCAGGGCAGTGCTAGCCAGCCAGTGAGGTCTGAGTAAGGCCTGTAAAGGAATGCGATCAGTCTTGTGCTAATTTCTGGGTTTGGGAATTGTACTGTCTTCTTGGTGATTGATAACGGAGAAACTGGGAGAAGGGGGCCGGGGATTTAGCTTAGTGGCTTAAACGCCTGCCTGGCAAGCTCGAGGTCGTGAGTTCGATCCCCGGTACCAAAAACAAAACAAAACAAAACAAAAAAAAAGAAACTGGGAGAAGGATGTGTGAGAATTCCTTGTACTATTTTTTCAGTGCTTTGGAAGTCTGAAGCTATTTAAAAATTAGCGTAACACATTTTAGATAAAAATTGGGTTAAAACATTTTTAAGATCAGCTAAAAAAGAAACTCTGCCTAATCATCCTAGTGGTACAACCCTGTGTGGCCATTAAAGGTGACATTTCTTTGAGTTACTGCTAGTGAGCTTGAGCGTGTATTCTTGCCATACTTACTGATGAAAGACAGGTTTCAAAACCGTTCTGTAACTCGTTTCATAAACGGTAACCTGGTGTTTATATGGGTAACAAATGGGAAGGACTCTTAGCAGACTGTTAGTACTGGTTTTCTGTGAGGTGGGAAACTGAGGAACTTTACTTCCTAAAGGCCAGGTAGCTGGTATTTTTCTCCTTACTAAGCAATTTACAGTGAGGTAATTAGTGCACAGTGCTTAGCATTGTCCTTGATGCACAGTTGGAGAAGAGAAAATGTAGATTATTACACCTGTGTCGTGACGGACCCTCCACTCCAGAAGAACTTGTTGCTGGTAAAGGACGTTCTCTTCATAGCAGGGTGGAGAGTTCAGGAAGTTTGGGGCTGGAGTGAATCCTGCAGGTTCTAGCCCAGCTGTGTTTCAAGATGGGCAGCTGAGGGCCGGCGATTAGATGGCACAGGTCGTGTGCTAGCTGTGCTGGGTACCTTTGCTCAAACCGTGGGTCTGTGCAGTTTTCTTCCTCATGCTGGAGTTGAGCACTTGGCCTGGTGCACGCTGAGCATACGCTCTGTCCCCGCACTGGTCCCAGCCCGAGGGGGACTGGTTAGTCTCTGCCCTCTCTGCCTCCGTGTTGGCCCTTGGCGTGAGGACACTGCGGCATGGAGATGGGAGGGGCTGAGCTGCACCTGGACCCATTAGAGCTGGTGTCCACACACGGTGGCCTTCAGGACCAGCAAGCCGCGTGGCTTTTTGTTTGCGCAGACATTTTTGAATATCACTAAGAATATCCTTCTAGAGTGAAAGTTGTGTAGAAAGTTTTCCAAGCCCCCATTTAGTTCACTTATTTCACGTCAGATGCAGTTTAGTCCCTCGGAGTTCATTGTGAAATGATTTGACCTGTAGAAAACTTCTCTGGAGACAGCAGCAAATCCAAGAGGCACCCAGCGGGTTCTCACGTCGCCTTGGTGATGAAGTGAGAAAGGGCTGCTGCTCTGTGTTCGCGCGGTGCAGTTACTGTGGCTCTGATGTTTTACCACCCCGTGCATCGGCTTCCTTTCCTCGTGCCCTGAGCGGAATTGATTTTTCTTTCTTCTGCTCTGTAGTAACACCTTTTGAAATGTCAGAATCTCCTAGCGTCACACAGTGGCACGTTAATCCTGTTGTACTAGCGTGTTTACAGTTCCCAGCCTGGGCTCCAGCGTTGTCTTGCAAAGCTGGGTACGGACTGCTCCGGTTTGAATTCTAAATCCTGTCTCCTTGTGGGTAAACGTTTCCCGTGCACGACACGAAGGCCATACTTGTAATTGAATTTGCCCCTCAGTCTGCCACTAGCTTTCGCACTGATGCCGTTTGGGTTCCCTCGTTGAGCATCCTTGAGCGCTTTTGATGTCTTGCACTGTTGACTTAGGGCCTTCATCAGATGGCTTTGGTCTAACAGCGTTTGTGTTGCTATCATCATCGTCCAGGTGTAAGGTACCTAGAGAGTTGAGTATGTGGAGTGATAGCAAAGTCACCCCACACCTCCGTCCCCTCGGGGCACAGTGTGCTGCTGAGACCCAGGGCTTGCTGCCGCCGTCTCTGGTGTCTCCTCCCAGGGATAGTCTTTGCCTGTGCTGTGAGTCTGCATGCTTCCTGTGAAGTCTCTTGGTGGTTTTTCTGTTTGGTGTGGTGCTGAGGTATTTGCATGCTGTCCTGTGCCTTTATTTCTGTTCCTTTATTTTTAGGGCTGCCATCTCCTTAGTACTAGATAGAGCATTTCTTTTTAGTGGCTGCCTAGTATTCCATTATGGGTATATATCCTTAATTACTGAGTCTCATTCCCTTGAAGGGCGGTGGAATTTATATTGTGTCCATCATTTTGCTACAGATGAGGCTATTATAAATACGCTCTACAGTCTAAAATGTTCCACAGTTTCTTTATGTACGTGTGTACTTGCAGGAAGATGCCCTCTAAGTGGAATTTGCATTTTCATTTTGGTGTCTAATGCTGGAGTCATCCTTTTTTGAGATGTGATCTCTCTGTGTTGCCCAGGCTAGCCACAAACTCATGATCCTCCTGTTTGAGCCTGCTGAGTAGCTGGACTTAGAGTCATGCCCGCCACGGCCAGCTCAGGTTTGGTCTTCGAGGCACTGCCCCAGAGCGCACTCTCAGTCTGCTCCGCTGACGGGAATCTACCATAATTTCAATTTGAGTGTCCTTGAGGAATAAAATAGTTATCTTTTCATGTGTGTCATAGCCATATTTTGAATTTTCATAAATTAGCTGTTTATGGCCTTTCTCTTTTTCTCTGTTTGAATTGCTAACACTTTGAATTACAGGATTTCTTTATAAGGAAATTAGCATTTTGTCTTAAGTGTGGCATATTTTTTTCCTGTGTTCATTTGACTCTTGGGCTTTGGGGGGCATGTGTTTCTATTTTGAGATTCCAAATTTTTATGTACTAAATGTATCAGAGTTTTATGATAGCTGAGTTTTAGATCATCTAAACAAACAAACAAACAAACAAAAAAAGGCCAACCAATTCCAGCTTTATTTTTCTGGTTTTTTTCTCCTCAAGGAATTTCTGAGTGATTGACCTGTTCTCTGTGGATACACAGTAAAATGACCCTTGCACTGTTTTCCCACAGGGTTTGCTTGTTTGTCTGTCTGTGTGATGGTGCTGGAGATTGAAGTCAGGACCTTCGCATTGAGCTGCGTCTTCAGCTCTGCTATTTTTTGAGGCATGGTCTTGCTAAGTTACGCTGTCCTCAAACTTTTGATCCTCTTGCTTCAGCCTACTACAGTAGTAGGGTTATAGGCTTGTGCTGCTGCCACACCCAGCTTTTCTGTCTTTGATTATATTCTAAGCACTGCTGCGTGTAATCTCTGCACTAGTTTTTTTGGGTTCGTTTGGTTAGTTGGTTAATTTTGGTTTTTGAGACAAGCTCTTGCTCTGTAGGTAGGCTGGCCTTGAACACTCTGTGTAGCCCAAGCTGCCCTCGAATTTGCAGCAATTCTGTCTCAGTCTCCCCAGTGCTGGGATTATAGGTATGTGCCCCCACCCCAATTTATAAGTAATTTTTTAAACTATTGTAGCTTTAAATTACTTTAACATCTGGTAGATTTTTAAATAAAAGTTTAGTTACTTTTGCATTTATTTTTCCATAGTTACTTTGGAACCATCTTGTCTGATCATATATATTGTATGCTTGCATATGTGGACACACACTTTTCTGATGTTTTGTTAGAATTGCATGACACTTACAGATTTATTTAGGAGAGGATTAATTATAGTATTGAATCTTTTTATCCTAGAATAGGATCGTTGCAGTTATTCAAATTGTTTTTATGCCTCTCAGAGGTGTTTAAATTTTTCTTCATACAGGTTTTGTGCAATTTTTAAACTTACATTTTTTATCTTTTTTGTTGCCATTGTAAATGTGAAATTTCTCCTTCCACTGTGTTTTCTAACTTTCTATATTAGAAGGCTGTTTTAATATTAGCACATAAATTTTATAGTTTAATTTTGTATTCAGTATGTGACTGAAATAACTGATCTGTAGTAACTCTTAGTCAGTTCTCAAAGTTTTATTTTCTAAACTAAAATGACCTCATCTGTTAATGGCAGTGTGGCCTCCTCCTGGTCTGTGGGTCCTGTGGGTTTGTCCGATTGTGTTGGGCTGGGCCTGCCGGAGCAGTGTTTGTACTGATGGGTGGTGCGCTGGTGATGCCCAGTGGCTGCCCTTCCCTTCTGTCTGTCTGGAGGCTGAATTTGTCGGTCCACTCATGGCGTCTCGTTCCTCTGTTGACAGCGCAGTGACGGCCCCTACGCCCTGGTGCTGGTACCCACAAGAGAGGTAAGAGGCTGAGTGTGAAGCGGGTGCTCACAATGGGACCCTGGTGACTTCAGAGCGACCTGGCTGTTGTCCTTCCTGCATGAACAACTGCAGACTACTTTCCTTTGCGTGGGAATCATCCTTCTGGTTCCTTCAAGGACAGAAATTCAAATGTTCTTTGAAAATCCTAAGTACAGAAAAGTACTTCCCTGCTATCTAAAAATCAGTGATATTATTATTATTATTATTATTATTATTGGTACCAGGGATCGAACTCATGACCTCACACTCGCCCAGCAGGCACTTATGCTGCTGAGTTAAACTCCTGGTCCAATCAGTGATATTAAACCTCTGTCCCTTTATAGTGGGTTTTTTTTTTTCCTGTGTTTGTTTTTTTGGTATCAAGGATCAAACTCATGACTCTGTGCTTGCCAGGCAGGCACTTACACCACTGAGCTAAATCCGTGGCCCTTAAACCTCTGTCCCTTTAAAAGGAGTTGAAATAATCATATTTTTCAGGAGTTTTTTTCTTTAAAACTTAATTCAAAAATTAAAAACAGCTCTGAAAACTAACTTTTTTGAAAGAAGCTACTGCTAGTAAAATTTTTATTTATTCCTGGAAATGAAGCTTGTCAATCCAGTCTGTCTTGTCTCAGTGGAAATCTTTCCTGCCCCATCCAGGTTATTTGCAAATGGGGCAATTCAGGGTTAGGGTTAGGGTACCCATTTCCTGTGTCAGATGTTTCAGGTCAGCCCTTTGCTCAGGTTGCCAGCCCCTCTCAGTGCAGTGGAGGAGCCCATTGCTCCAGCCTCAGGTGCAAACTGTCACACCCTTGCCTGAGGAGAGTGGGCAGAGGGTCTTTAAATGGTGGTGAAACCTCAGCACCTGTGTTAATTTTCATTCTCTGGTTTCCCCTGGAGTTATGATCTGCTTTTGTTTTTGTAAACTTAGGAGTGACCACCTGCCAGTCTTTACATACACAGACATGGTCTTAAGACACAGCAAATCACCTTGAAGTGAAGCCCCTGACGGCTAGCGTGTTGCATAACTGTCCTAGTGTGTCCCTTTGTTCATGTAACTTTCTGTCTCTTTCTAAGAGGGCCAGATTCAAGTTGGCTTAGTTTCATCTTGCTCCATTTTTGTGCACTGAAGATTTGAACTTTTCTATGTGACGCTCTGGGAATTTGAGCCAGCAGAGGGAGCACAAAACATACATGTCTAAGAAATGGATGTGATGTCTCTACCCTCACTTCGCAGACTGACAGGTTGCATAGCCAGTCTGAGAACAAGGTAGATTTCCAGAGTAGGTTCTGTAGGCAGGATATTTTTCCTTTAAATCTTAACTTGAGGTCCAGGTTCGGATCCTAATCTGTGTACATGACCTTTGCAAAAAAGGGAGTGAGGGGAAAAGACTGTATTCATAATCTTAACTTTTTAATATTTGCAGCTGGCTCTCCAAAGCTTTGACACTATCCAGAAACTGCTTAAGGTAAGACAAGCCATGAGCTCAGTTTTATCTTTTTTTCTGACATTTTGAGGAAAGATTAATATTAATACACAGTCTTTATTTTCAAAGAGAGGACTTAGTTATTTCCTTCCTTCCTGGATGTCTCTGCCTTCTGTAGATATAGTTCGCAGATTTTACTGAACTAAACCTCAGTGACCATTGATTTCCAGCTTAGCTAACTTACCTGTGTCTTACACAGCTGACAGTCCCAGAGTCACTAGCAAGTAGCATAGCGACGCACAGGTACCACCCTCAGGCGAGCCAATGGAAAGCTATAAAGAGCTTCAAGTAGGCTTTGTTCTCGAGAGAAGAGAGAGAAGGTCCAAGAGTCAGGACCTGCCACCCACCAAACTAGATCATGAATCGCTGGTCCTTTGTTTTATCGGGAGGGAGTAGAAGCGCTGTTGTCTGGGTGCTGCCTTAACCCCCTCCCAAAGGCAGCAGAGTTGCTGGGCTTTGTTCTCTAGTCCCATTCCGTGGGGAAGGGTAGGGGAGCTGCTTGACTCACTTAGGAAGCTCACGCTGGTCTCCCACAGCATTGGAAGCTAGTTGTGTAGCCACAATGAAGTCAGTGCTGGCACCTGGGCACAGCAGTGCCCACGTGCTGTTTGTGTACAGTAACACACAGCGAGGCCAGCGTGTCCCTCTGGCCTGACTCTAGTGAGGCCTAGAAGTTAGACTCCACAGCTCTGCGTGTGTGTGCAGGCAGGGGCGCCTCACGTTGGTTTCGGTCTGCTGTTTCCCTGTAGCCATTCACCTGGATTGTTCCTGGAGTGTTGATGGGTGGAGAGAAGAGAAAATCAGAAAAAGCCAGGTAGGAAGAGGTGGCTGCTGTTCATTCTCTCTGGAATGTGTCCCATCCTATCAGCAAGGGTTGGTCCTCATGACTGGGGAGAGCTTTGTCACTCACTGTGCCTCCTGATCCCTGGCAGAGGGCAGAGGGCTGGATCAGGTGTTCACTGACATGCTGACAGTCCTGCGCACAGGTTGCCCTCTGTGGTGGGTGCTGTGCTGTTCCCTTCTTAGCTCCTGTTACCAGGTGCTGTGCTGCCCACCATTTACACCAGCCCCTTGGCTGTGACTCCCTTTTGTGTACACTGGGAGCTTAGCAGCTTGTTTTTTCCACCCAAATAACAGAGAAAACAGTAGTGGTGCAAACAGCGCAGAAGTATCTCTTTCACATTCAAGCAGTCCGGCTGGGAGGCCAAGGAAGGAGAGTTGTCAGTTCACGTCCCACTGAGCACCATAGTGAGATAGTCTCAAAATACAAGTGGCTGGGGCTGGAACTCAGCATGACGACCTGGGCTCAATCCTCAGTACCACGGAAAAGAGAGGGGAATGTCTGAGGGGGCCAAACCAGGGCCACCTTGGCCCCTCATGCCCAGTGGGAGGTTGCCATTTTCTAGTTACCTTAGGCTTGGACAATTGCTGGAGCCCCTGCCATTAGTTCCAGCTTCTTGCCAGCAAAAACAAAGATGGTCATAGATTCTTCCTCCAAAGACACTCACTAGACTTTACTGAAAAGAAAACGAGAGAATATAGCCAGCTAACGGTTATGTCTGCTGCTGTAGAGCAATGGGAGAGCGGCTTTTTGGGGTGTGAGACATTAGACTCTACATGCTCTGTGGGGCAAGGCTGAGACCTGTTTTAGGGACGTTAGTGAGAGTTCGTTGTAGGAGACAAGCATTGTAGCAGTTAGAGCTCAATGATACCAAATAGCTCACTGGGTTAGGAGGTTCCTGGCGCAGGAGCTTTCTAGAACCATCCACGTGTCCGGAACACCCCAGAAGGTCTGACGTCAGATGGAGACTGCTGGATGAAGTGGTTAGGGTGCCTTGCCGAGTAGAGGCATTAGGACTGGGCCATAATCTCAGGTGCATTCTGTAGGTGGGGGTGACTTGTGTGCCCGTGTACCCCCTTGCCATCATGTCGCACCGCATGTGCAGGGAGTGTGTCTGTGTCCTCAGCCCCTTTCGTGTGTTTTCTGTTGCTATAGCCCTGTTTGGTTTGCTCTCTCTTATGACACATAATTTTAAACAGACTCCGCAAAGGAATAAATATCCTCATCTCAACTCCTGGACGGCTGGTGGATCATATAAAATCCACAAAGAACATTCATTTTAGCCGGATTCGGTGGCTGGTGTTGGATGAGGCAGACAGGTGAGCCTCAGGCTGGAAGCAGGGGACCTGGGGAGGTCTGCCTCCCCGTCTCCGCCACAGCCACTGTGGCCCGTAGCGTAGTGCTTCTTCTCCACGCAGTTCCCATTCTTCTCACTATCACAGAATCTTGGATTTGGGTTTCGAGAAGGATCTCACTGTGATCCTCAATGCTGTAAATGCTGAGTGCCAGAAGCGGCAGAACGTCTTGCTGTCGGCCACACTGACGGAAGGTGAGTGACAGGGAGGGGTGGCCTGGGGAGGACCCAGGTGGCGCCTACTGTTTTCTGGGGGCGGGGTAGCCCCAGAGGACTGTTCCTCCCACTTATCCGGTCTCCCCGGGCTGCTGTGTCCCCAGACCTACGGAGGGGAGGAAGGGCAGGGCCCTGAGCCAGTGTCGTCAGTGTGAGGAGCAGGCTGCCACTGGCCCAGGGGTTTGTGAGGTTTTTGTTGGAGTTGCAGCCAGATGGACCAGGGCTCTTGCTGTTTTCCAAGTGCATTTTTGAGAGTAATCATCCTTACTTTTACTTGACTAAAAATACCTATTCTTTAGCTCCTTTTTTCAGGAGCAAAATTCTTACTTCTCTTGGTGGGAAAACTAAGGCTTGGGAAAAAATCACACCACTTTATCACCTGTAGACTGAGTCTTTGTATGGATAACAGCACCTTCATGGCCTCTGCTGAGCCGCACTGTGATGTGCCCGGGCGAGGTGCCACATGTGCCGCCAGCCGACCCTTCCCAACGTACCCTGAGGAGGAGCTTTGAGAGATAGCCCCTGGAGGGGGGAGGTGGTCAGCCCTGGAGACTCACAGTGCACACGGTGCCCCCGACTCAGCAAAGGGAAGGCCTGCAGCAAGGAAGCCTGGAAGATGAGCTGACTGAGGTTTTTGGAGCTGCCTTGAGCAGAGCATCCTTTCGAGTGTGGTGGTGCCACAGACGCACTGTCGCTGTGGATGTCTCCAGAGCAGGAGTTTGGAGCAGGTGCTGGCACAAATGCATTGTTAAGCTGGGTTCTGCCCCTGCAAAGTGGCAGGAGGGCAGATCACTTTTGGGATTTTCTTAAGAAGCCTGGGTCGATGCTGTGGGGACATGCAGATGGGACCAATTTCCTTTGTCCTTTTTGCTTTTCATCCAAGGCGTGACGCGGTTGGCAGATATCAGTTTACACAATCCAGTCAGCATTTCTGTCACGGACAGAAGCCATGACCATTCTACCCCAAAGGGCAGAGCGGCCCAGGACCCTGGTCCTCCACAGACTGGCAGCAGCCTGGACAGCTTCGCGATACCAGAGAGTCTGGAGCAGCATGTGACATTGGTCCCCAGCAAACTGCGGTTGGTCTGCCTAGCAGCCTTCATCCTGCAGAAGTGCAAGGTAGGACTAGGGCGGTGGCCTGGCCTGGCCACCCAGGAAAGAAACACCTTTCTGGTTTGTGTCAGGCAGCAGCTGAGGCACCATAAAAAAATAAAACTGAATTTTCTAATGTAGCTCTGAGCTTGCAAATGCAGACTTTAACAAACATCCTCTCAGTCGGACCCAGAGTTCTGAAAGACTCCCGGGCTGGTAACCACTGTAACACTGTACCTGACATTAACCCTAACTACCTCTCCTGGGACAGACATTAAGGGTATCGGGGCAGAAACACACATGATGTGAGGCAAACGTAGGAGCTCATGCTCGAGTTTTTAAAGACTCCTCGTGTCTGTATCCACCTCGCTGTGAGAGGCTGGGAGTAAGCCGTGGGGCCGTGGGACGGCGGCGAGATTTACCACCTCTGTAAGGTCAGCCAGGCAGTCGAGCAAATGAGAGAGACAGAGCCAAGGGGCAGCTGCGCCCTGCAGTCCGCCCGTGTGAGGTTAGAGCTCTGTACTTGGCCTTGCCTCTCTGCTTTCTGGGGCAGATCCTCAGTGTTGTTTTTAAAGTTAACGTGGAGCTCCGTCACCAGGTAGGGCCAGCCCAAACATAGCCTGTGCTCGCTTGAGTGTCTCCTGAGCTTAGAAGCCTGTGCTTGTTTCCCTTCCCTGTAGTTTGAGAAGGACCAGAAGATGATCGTCTTTTTCTCCAGCTGCGAGCTGGTGGAGTTCCACTACAACCTCTTCCTCCAGACCCTGCAGAGCCGCACGGGGGCCTCTGCCTTGGGGCCGGCGCCATCTGCCTCCTCTCGATTAAAATTCCTGCGGCTGCACGGCAACATGGAGCAGGAGGTGAGCCCCAGCCTGCCCCACCTTGGGTGCCCAGGAACTGGCTTTGGCAGCTCTAAGGAAGCGCCCGCTGGAAGCAGGGGAGCTGCTGGCACCGATGGGGCCCCCTGTGCCAGGGGCACGTGGGCAAGGGAGGTCCTGTCGCCCCCGGTGCCATTGCTCCGGCCGGTCTCTGCTGCCTGAGAGGGCTCAGGGCCGGCTTGGCCTGTGCTTTCCTCAGCCAGCTGTTCCGGCAACAGAGTACCACTAAGGAGCTGGCACCAGGGAAGGGTTTTGCCTTTTTAGTACCCAGTGTGTAATTAGGGCTTGATGTCTTCAAATTAAGAGCATTAATGGAGCTAAATTGTGGATCCCATATGGTACTGCTGAGCGCGGCTGCTGTCATTGTCAACAAGACACAGCGCTGCACTTTGCACACCTCGGGCTGGGAGCAGGCGCTGTGCACTGAAGGCCTCGGCCTGTCCTCTCCACAGGGCGAGGCTTGGACTGCGCCCTTCCCTTCGTTAGACTTCCATTCTGCTGCTCTTTGTGAGGCCACGCATTTGGGGAGCCAGGGTAGAGTGAGGGAGTGCGGTGTACTCACAAGTCGGAGGGGCGGGAAGGACAGGATGGATGGGCATGGAGCCATCCTGTCCTCAAGGAGAGGTCACCAGGCAGCTTCAGCAATCAGAGTGGACAGCAGCCGGGAATCAGCAGGATAGATCAGTGCCGACTTAAACATCATGACGTCGTGTAAGCTTCAAGGTGCGTTGAAGTTCTCCGTGACCCTAAATGCGTGCAGCCTTTTTGTTTTTTCTTTTGTTAAATAATTAACGACATGAAGGCCCAGAAAAGCGACCTTGCTCAAGGTTTCTCAAGGGCACAGCTTTTTTACTGCTAGGTGATATAGAAGTCCCTGAGAAGCCAAGACCTTGTGACGTTTTATAAGCTGTTGGGGTTTTTTACCTGACGCTCCCTGATTCAGTCAGGCATGTTGGTTTTACTCTTTAATACCGTTTTTTGGTTTGGGATTTTGTTTTAAAGTTTTTCATCCTCGGGGTCAGTACTCACCAGGCATTCTGCAGGGTAAGGCTGAGGGTGCTGATAAGGATATGGACGTGGGAGACTGGGAAATGTAACAGGTCATACAAAAGGCTTGCTCACTGAGTGACTTAGACCACACAGCCACGTCTTCAGAGGGTAGGAGCCTGGCATGCTGTTCAGAGCTGAGCCCCCAACTACAAACTCCCTGTGTTCTAGTCCTGGCTCTGTCTCATGCTGGCTATATGACTTTTCAGGGTCTCTAAAGTAGGAATGATAGTAGCATTTACGTCGTAGAATTATGTCAATTCATTGAGTTAATGCAGATAAAGTACTTAGACTAAGGAAACACTTAACCTACTCGAAGATAAAATAAATAAAGCTCTTGAAGTCGTAGGGGTGCATAGGCAAGGACTTTCTGAACAGAACCAGTGGCACAGGAGGTGGTACCAAGAACCCACAGATGGGTCATAGCAAATTAAAAAGCTTCTGCACAACAAAAGAAACAACTAGTCAGTGAAGAGTCAACCATAGAATGGGGGAGAAGTCTTGCCAGCTATTCCTCAGACAGAGGACTAATATGTAGACTGTATAAAAAACTCAAAAAATTAGAACCTTCAGAGTAAAAGACTCACTTAGAAGATGGGCAACTGACATGAAAACACTTCTCAGAAGTACAGATTGCCAATAAATACATGAAGAAATGTTCAGCACCACTGGGCATTGAAGAAATAGGTTAAAACAGCGCTAAAATTCCCTCGTACCCCAGAAGGGATGGGCAACATCAGTAAACCGAATAACAGCAAATGCTGGCAGGGTTCATTGTTGGTGGGAATGTGAACGAGGTCAACCGCTATGGAGATCAGTGTGGAGGTTCCTTAAAAAGCTGCAGTTAGAAATTCCGTTTGACCCAGTTACTTCCCTCCTAGGTATCTTCCCCTATTAGTGAAGGACATCATATTACAGTGACCCGTGCATACTCACGTGCACAAGTCACACTAGCTAACTCTTGGGAGGGGCCCATCTGTCCCTCGGCAGATGAATGGGTGATGGAGCGCTGCTCTGCCATAAAATAGACGAGTCTTGTGGGAAAATGGATGCACCTTGAGGCCATAATGTTAAGTGAAATAAGTCAGACGCACAAAATATTGCAGTTTCTCTGATACGAGAAACTGAAAATATAAAGGCAAAACAAAAGATAGATAATAGGAAGTAAGGAGATAAATCTTTTTCAAATGGGAAGGGGACAAGAGCTGGCGGGAGATGGAAAAGGATGAAAAATAACTGAGATGCACGTGTAGGTGTACCAGCTCCCCATGAGGAGTGTAAGCACTGTACTGCAGACACGGACCAATAAAACAATAAAGCTGTTAGTTCCGGGCCTGGCAACACAGTGCTCAATAAACATCCCATGCTGTTATTGTTGTCTTTACATTTTTGTTCAAGAAAGATGTAGCACACCTTTTTTTTTTTTGAGAGGGTGTCGCTATGTTGTTCGGGCTGGCCTTGAACTCACTGTGTAACTCAGGCTGACCTCAAATTCACAGCAGTCCTTCTGCCTCAGCCTCCTGAGTGCTGCAATTACAGATGTGAACTACTACACCTAATTTAGCTTTTTTTGTAGCTTAAATAATAATTAGTATTTTAGTCTTGCTCTGTTCATACGCAGCCTGCGTGGCATACCTGTGAGGTGGGCAGGAGGCAGTGGTGTCCTTGCCTCTTTACTTTGTAAGTGTCAGGGTCACTCACATGACCCATTCTAGACTAAGTTGAAACCGTCCCAGTTACCCCTTCCTGGCCTGTCACCCTGGTCACTGCCCGCAGGACCTGAGTGATCCCAGACAAGCCAGCAGCCTTGGAGAGGAGTTACTGTTAGAAGCAGATGCTGCCCAACTCTAAGTACAGTATTCCAGTCTTCAAGGCTTTTAGGAAATTGTCTGATTTTAATTTGACAACACAATAAAGAGTGCGCCTTTGTTGCTAAGGACCATAGCAAAGTGGACGGAGCTGTGCTCCTTGGGTTTAGTATCAGCCCTGCCCTTCCCTGCGCCTGTGACCCTTAGGCAAGTTTCCTAACCTCTCTGCCTCCCTCTGGGTCTGTGTGAGTGTTGGGGTCCAGTCCGAGGGAGGTGCCAGACAGCGCTGGTGTTGCTGCATCTCCATCCAGAGCTCTAACGAGGCGCGCCCTGGCGTCCAGGCACAGAGAGAGCAGTGCCTGCGGCAGAGCAGGGTCCCGCCCACCGTGGTGGCTCAGGAGCCGTGCCAGCACTGAAGGGAGCCGTCACTTTTTCTTCTTCCACGTTTTCCATGATTTGGTTCTGTTTCTTTTTATCTGTTGCTAAGCAGCAGGGGCAGCCAGGCACCTGGAGCACAGTGGCTGTGGCACACTGGGGGTGCCCTTGCAAGTGGGTGCCGAGGGCCCTAAGATGTGCTCCCCTCTTTGTCTGGCAGACCCATCCTCAGGGACTCAGCCCAAGGGGATGCTGAGAGCTGCACGGCAGCTTCTCTGCACAGATGTCTGCACAGCACCAATTGTGACAGTGAGAAAGTGCAGACGGCTCAGTTGCCAGTGACAGGATTTTGGTCACATCCGTGATGGTGCAGCCCTTCAGCAGAACCGTTTTGCCCTGTGAGGTGCTGTCTTTGAATATTTATGCCCTGAGCAGATAGTCAGATTTGATGGAGACATAAGAGCATAGTACCAGGATAGATAGTAGAATACTATTTTTTGAACTTTAGCTCTGTGCCAGGCATGGTGGCACATACCTATAACCCCTGCACTCAGGAGGCCGAGGCAGGAGGATCACTATGAGTTCAAGACCAGCCTGGGCTACACAGTGAGTTCAAGGCCACTGTACACTACAAACCAAAAGGCTATCTTAAAAAAAAAAATTACTAGCTTTGCACAGTAGCAGTATTGTAGCCAGCAAGGTTTATCTGAGGTGCAGTTATTGCTAGCTGAAAATTTTAAAGCTGTGTGTTTAGTTATGTTATGCATAGAAGGGGGACTTGAGTAATTTACAGTACTGCTGGTAGGGTTTGCACCTAGTGGTAGGATGAGTCTATTTTTCCCTTCAAATCAAATAGAATTTTTTCTACACTTACGAGACATAGGTGAATGTTTAATTTTACAGGGCAGTGTTTCAAAAATTGCCCTATAGGTGTGGTTGGTCTTTCTTTGTTCCTCTGGAGCGCTGCTAGGAGAATGTGCTAGGATGAAGTCTGTCGGGAACCCACACGCCGAGGAACGTGTGGCCTTTGGCCTTCCCTGCCTTAGTCACTGACCCTGGGCAGGTGGCGCCCACCCTGGCAGGGGCTTGCTGAAGCTCTGCCTCTGTCAGTCGCAGAGGTCCAACCTTGGTAATGCAGGGTCTTAGCAGACATTTCCACTTCCTGCTCTTTCCTGGGAAGCCTCTCTGCCTAAAAGTAGAGCAATAGGAGTGGGGAGGTTATGGAAATCTACGCTGTCTTGCTGGGATTTATCTTGGCATTTGTAAGGTTCTTTTTTTCCTTGTTTTTGTAGGAAAGAACAGCAGTGTTTCAGGAATTCTCACTTTCCAAAACGGGCGTCCTCCTTTGCACGGTACGTATCTCTCTGCTCAGTGATGGTGACCTTCGGGAACACAGGCCATAATTTTTAGTCTCTTGACAGCCTGTTCTGTGGCTAGCCTCCGGAGAGCGGCAACACCAGGGACTCGATCAGTGTGGCTGGTGGCTCTGCACCTCTGGCTTGTCATCACCTGACTGTGCCACAGATAGCTGACTGCCACCATGCAGAAGACTTGGCGATTTGCTCACTAATAGTGGCAGCTGTTAGTCTGAAAATGTGTGAATCTCGGTGATTTCTAGCCACCAGAAACTTGTAAATTACAGCTATCGGGAGTAATTAGAGCTGAGAAGTCTTTCCCCAGCAAAACGACTCCGCTCGCCCTCTTAAAGGGAAATAGATGCACACGGGCAGATTTTGTTTGCTGCTGTTGGAAACTGTCGTTCGCCCTAGGGTCCCCAGGACTAGTCCGTCCCCCTCCGTCAGCGCGGCCCAGCGTCGCCTCCCGCAGTGCAGCGCTAACCTTTTCAGCGCGCGTCTCTTGTGCTCTTTCAAGACTAAAAACTAAACTACACCTTCCGCGTCTCTCCTCTCTGGGGAGTCCCTTTACCATACCCCAGATTAAAATGCCTCCTCTGCTTGTGCCGTCTTGAGGGATGTAGCCTGAGCCGCCAGTGGTTATTGGAGAAGTCCTCGTATACACAGAAGTGAAATTGTACTGTAAACTTAATAAATTCAGTGAGTGGGCTGGGTAAACACAGAGATCTTCATCCAGCTATTTGAATGCCTCATTTAGCGCAGTTACTTTTTTAGGAACTCCTTACTGTTCAGTTTTAAAGGGAACAGAGACAGAGTTTGTAGGTGTGTGCAGGGATGTGTGTGTGTGCACGCGTGCACGTGTGTGTGCACTCATCTACACAGAGGCCTGCTTGGAGACCTGCTCATCATCATGTCCTCACATGTCTGTTCTCACACACACCTGGCGGTGGCTCCAGTGACACCTGAGTTTCGGCTGGAACCCATGCCTCCTGAGGAGACCGAGAGGCCCTTCCCTTGGTAGAGCCAGCCTGCAAGTCAGCTGCTCGTGTTCTGTGAATGTTCTACCTGATAGGGGACTCGCTGGTACCCCACATCGTGTGGGCACTAACATCGTTCAGGGGCTCCCCTTTCACCTGTCCCTCTCACCCCACTGCCCTTGCATCCACCCTTGAGCCTGGCAGGACCCTCTTCCTGTTCCTCACGTGTGTCTTTCTGGCCTTGGGTTTTGACACAGGCTCTGCCTTCTGTGTGGAAAAGGACCCCAGTTGCAGCTGTGGCCAGCCCCCACTTAGACCACAGCCTCCACTTCCTCAGAAAACGAGCCCCGAGTTTCTCTCAGTAACGCCTCACTCCTGGTCTAGGTGTGAAGCAAACGGACCGTGAAGTATTCTCAGTTCCATCCCAGCCTCTAACGCAGAGGGGACACACAGGGGCACTTGGTGCTGTGGTTATTTAGTGGGTAGATGGGGCCCCAGAGTCTCAAGGTCAAGAACCGTTTGTTGCGTGCATTTTCCTGAAGACTGGGAGAAGTAGAAATCAACATACTTGCTCACTGGGAATAAGTTCACTTTTTCGTCCAAATGGTATTGTCTGAAGAGTGAATGTTACAGATTGTCTGCATTGAACGAGCAATAGGAACCTGCATGTTGAAATTTAGGTTAGGATACTAACAAGATGTTTTCTCTTTGTCCATTAAAATGCTAGATTTATCCCTGGGAGATTGTGCATTTCAGGTATGCAGATGTTACCATGCTTTGCAGCATGTAAAGGCGTGTAGTAAATGTCAGAGAAAGTAAATGTCTAGGTATCTGAAGTTCAGTATTTTGTTACTTCTCACACACCTCTGCTTGGAAGAGAAGATCATTCCTTCTACATTATAATTCACAGTGGTGTCAAGAGCACATGATCGCTTTCCTGTTCTGTCTGGCTGGTGTCTGCAGGCTGTGGCATCAGCTAGACAAAGGACACCATTGTCCTGCCATAGCACAGCACCCCCAGGACCCTGTCCGCCCCAGCGACAGGTGCAGAGCAAACTCTCCTTTGCCCACCGTCTGATTTCCTAAATTCTCCTGTTGTAGCCCTCCCCGTTGGCCTGTACCCATCGGTCCAGTGCACAGACAGCCACCACAGTGGCACACCCTCTTCACCCTGCAGAGTAATGCAGAGGACCTGGCCAGGGCTGGCTCCTGGCTTCCCAGGCCAGGCTCAGGCTCCGTTCCCATGATGAGAGATTCTTTGCTCGCTCACAGAAAAGCTGCTGCTTCTGCCATAGTCGGGTGCTTTAGCTTGACACGTATGGTCTGAGAGCCACGGGGTGGTGAGGTGCACGCACTGTGATGGATGGTGCTGGGGAGGGAGGGATGCTGTCACCGCTCCTCGTGAGCAGCCTGTTGCGTGCCAGGCCATCCGAGCACTCTCCAGGAGCTGCCTTGGTGTTAATG
>PVJX010015220.1:0-22882 GCA_004027295.1 Dolichotis patagonum
AGGAAATTCCTCGGCAAAGTGCTGTGCTCTAAAGGTCTCTGTCCTCTTCCTCGTGTGACTAAGATACTTCCCACACCTCTTCCTGGTTCTCAAGTCTCCCACGTTAGGCTTAGCCAACACTCTCATCGGCCGTGCCGATGTAGGGCCACAGAATAAAAGCCCCAGTGGTTCTCTACCAGAGCCGGCTGCTGCTCACTCTGCCCACCTCCCACCTCCCACTCGTGCAGGACTCCGGAGAGCCTCACGCTCTGCTCAGTCAGAAACGGCCTTGAAGTCAGGGCCTGTCTCTTACTTAGTTTGCATCTATTACAATAATACCCAGTGGACTTGGTATGAACAAATTTCACTGAAAATGATTCTCTGACCCTTGATGTTAGCTAGTGACTCAGTATAATGGGCAAATGAATAAATATTTTATAATTTTATAACTGACAGATCTAATTACTCACAGTGATAAGGTCATCTCTTGCTCTGAGGACTTTCAGCCTTGCTTGATTCATCAAGTTGGACATCTTACTGCAAAAGTTAAGGGACAATATCAGAACACACCACAGCAAAAATTAGAGGAAAAAATATACAGCTCCTCTGTGTACAATGATTTGATAAGCAACAAAGTGCTCTCTTTGTAACAACCCAAGGGAACTGCACTGAGATACATTTGAAGGTTTCTCTCAACTTATTTTCACACATAAGGACAGTTGGGCATGGTGGTGCATGCCCATAATGTAATCCTGGCACTCAGGAGGCTGAGCCAGGGAGATTACCTTAAATTCAAAGCCAGTCTGATCTACAAACGAGACCCTGTCTCAAAAACGAAAACAAAGGACACATTTAATGAGTGCTTACCACATGGCTAGGACTTGCATATTAGTGTTTTCAATTTAATCTTTCAACCCTCGAGTGAGGGAGGGGGTGTAGCTCAGTGGTCACACCCCTTGCCTAGCCAGGGCACAGCCCCAGGGCCACAGAAGGAATGAGAAAGAAGTTAAACTGCTTGTCCAAGGTCAGACAAGTAGAGACAGGCTAAGACCTGGACTCCTGCTGTCCTCTTCCCTCACTGACCATCCCTGGGGCAGCTGGGGCTGGACCCGGGCCATCCCCCAGGCTGAGCCAGGCGCCATGACCCATCTGCAGCCTCCGCTCTATTCACTTCTGAGAGCTCCTCTAGCGCTTGCTGTGGCCGTGAGCCACCTACATTTTCTTCTGCTGCTCGATCTGCTTTTCCTTCTTCTCATAGTATTCCATTATCTTCAGTCTCTGGGTTTGCACGAGACGACCTTTCTCAATGTTGAACTCTTCTTCTGCCTACGAGGGAACGGATTAACATTAATTCATTTTAAAAACCACATTAATTCATGCATTAGATCTTGGCAAACTCTTGTTTTTTGAGACAGGTTGGCCTAGAACTCACTATGTAGCCCTGTCTGACCTTGAACTCATGGCAATTCTCCTGCCTCAGCCTCCAGAGTCCTGGGATTACAGATGTGCACCAGCACATCCTACAGTTTTATTTTCAGCAGCAGGTGGTAAGGGATATTTGTTTATGATCACTTATTCCACAGCTACAACAGAAGTTACTGTGAGGCTCATCTTCAAATTGCCAACTTATTTGCAAAGAACGACCAGTGCTTTTTACTATAAATAATGAACCAGAAAGTAAAAATTTTAATCAAGGATTACAATATGGGTATATTGTATATTGTCCAGGGGTGCTGGACAATGCCTGTAATCCCAGGACTCTGGGAAGCGGAGGCAGGAGAATTATAAATTCAAGCCCTGCCGGGACAAAACTAAAAACAAAAACGAAATAAGGGGGTGGTGATATAGCTTAGTGTGAAGACCTGGGGTTCCAACCCCAGTACTGACCCTTCTCAAAAAGACACTGCTACCCAGGCCCGGAGGTACAAAAGGTATAATAAGAAGATCTTGTTCATGAAAAAAATCACATAAATGACATATTCTATTAGTTAATCTTTCTTAGTCACAGGCTAATGAAAAGAACACAGAATTTAGTTTACTGCCTATAAAATTTGCTCAGTAACTCAGTCTTAATGACCTGTTGTAAAATGCAATGATTAAAAACAGTATTCTTTCATTAGCTGAAAAAAAATAACAAGTGTTAACAATCCCTTCTAAGTTATAAATTATGCAAACACACATTATTAGTTTCATTCAGTGCAAATTATTGGGTGGACACAAAACATGGTAATATATTAGGTATATATCTTGGTAATATATTAGGTATCTATGATTTTCAAGCAGTAAGAAATTAGGATTATGGAAAACTTAGCTAAAATTACTAATTCAGATATTTTTCCTTGGCACAGGCACTTACAACAATTTAAGGTAAATCCCTTGGGCTGCAGTTATAGCTCAGCAGCACCAATTCCCAGTACATAAAAACAAACAAACAAACAAACCAAAAAATGGGATAAATACCTAAGCCTAGCACTTTGGAGGCTGAGGCAAAAGGATTGCTACAAATTTGAGGCCAGCCTGGGCTACATAGTGAGTTCAACGCCACCTTCAACTACATAGGGAAACCCTGTCTCAAAAAACCAAAACGAAAAAAGAAAAGAAATGGTAATGGATATAAACAATGTGCAACCAGAAGTATCTGTAATTTAATTTTTTGGGGGCGGTAAAATTGGGGATTGAACCTAAAGTCTCCATACTGAACTACCTCCCAGTCTTTCTGTTTATTTATTTTTTTTTGAGAAAGACACGTGCCTCACTAAGTCCGTAAGTTGGCCAGGCTAGGCTAGAGTTTATGACCCTTCTGCCTCAGCCTCCCCAGAGTGCTGAGATGATAGCTGTGCACCACCATATCTGGAAAAAAAATTTTCTTAATGACAGGGCAGGATGTCTCACTAGGTTTTCAGGGTGGCCTGATCTCCTGGACTCAACCATCTCCCTTCCTCCACCTCCTACGGAGCTCGGACGATGGGCACTTACAACCATGTCTGGCTTATGACAAATTTAAACGATAGTCAGGCATGGTGGCGCACCCTTGTAATCCCAGCACTCAAGAGGATGAGGCAGGAGGATCATCACAAATTTGAGGCCAGCGGAGCTACACAGTGAGTTCAAGGCCAACCTGTGCTACAAAGTGAGATCTTGTCTCAAAAAACAAAAACAGGGCCAGGTGTGATAGTGCAAGCCTCTAATCTCACTACTTGGGAGGCTGAGGCAAGAAGACTGCCATGAGTTTGAGGACAGCTTGGGTTACAAAGTTAGTTCAAGGTCAGCCTCAAGTGCACAGTGAAACCATCTGTAAGAAAAAGAAGGGGGGGTTTCCAACTCCCCACAATTCTAATAACTATTCTACTTTAAAAATAATAATAAAAATAAATACAGAGGCTAGGGATTTAGCTCAGCAGTAAAAGCACCTGCCTGGCAAGCATGAGATCATGAGGTCATGAGTTCAATCCCAGGTACCAAAAACAAAACAAAACAAAAACCGAAAATGATTTAAGACAAGTTTTGGCCAGGTGTTTAGCTCAATGGCATAAGTGCCTGCTTGGCAAACGCAAAATTGTGAGTTTGATCCTCCGATCCCTGGTACCAAAAAACAAAACAAAACAAAACAAAACCCATATAAAGTGGGCTGGGGATTTAGCTCTGTGGCATAAGCGCCTGCCTTGCAGGCAAGCAGTCCTGAGTTCGATCCCTGGTACCGATAAAAAAGCAAAAAAAAAAAAAAAAAACTTCAAAACCCATACAAAGAATTTTAAATACTGACAGGCTTAGCTGTGGTCACTCTGGGAAGCTGAGGCAGGAGAATGTAACTTTGAACCAGCCTACGTAACTTAGCAGGACCCTGTCTCCAAATAAAAAATGAGGGGCCAGGGATATAGCTCAGTGGCACAGTGCCTGCCTGGCAAGTACAAGGTCCTGAGTTTGATTCCCAGTACCAAATAAAATAAAATAAAATAAAATAAAATAAAATAAAATAAAATAAAATAAAATAAAATAAAATAAAAGGGCTGAGAATCTAGCTCAGTACAAAGTCCATGAGTTCAATCCCCCATACTGGGGGAGAAAGAAGAAAAAAAAACCTATGAATAGTATCACTTTTGTGGGCCCTTTCTCTCTCTCTTTTTTTTCCCCCGTCTTTTTGAGACAGGGTCTCGCTATACAATTCAGGCTGGCCTTGAGCTCACTTTGTAGCCCAAGTTGGTCTGGAACTTGCAACAATCCTCCTGCCTCATCCTTCTGAGTGCTGGGATTACAGGCATGCACCATCATACCTGGCTAGGGTTCTCATTGTATACTGAATATACATGCAAAGTTCATTTTTTTCAACATACTCTTTGTGTGTGTGTGTGTGTGTGTGTGTGTGTGTATGTGTATTGTATGCGTGTGTGCTAGGGATTGAACCCCAATCTTGCACTTGCCAGGCTGGCACTTGTGCCACTAAGCTATATCCCCAGCCTCTACAACACACTCTTATTAGAAAACAAAGTGTCACAAGCCCTAGCCAACTATGACAATAATCACAGGTGCTAAATCAAAATTTCAGGACACTTATTAGCAACCAGGACAAATAGAAAAATTATTTCATTCTTTTTCTTTTTAACTTGCAGTGAGGATTGAACCCAAGGCCTCCTGCATGCCAGGCAAGTATTATACCACTGAGTCACATCTCAGCCCATTAAATTCAACATTAAAGATACAGATGGCCTTACGAGTACTGTTTTGTACTGTTTTGGTCTTTAAGAGACAGGGTTTTGCTATGCAGTTCAGGCTGGCCTTGAGCTCACTTTGTAACCCAGGCTGATCTCAAACTTGCAAGGATCCTCCTGCCTCAGCCTCTGGAGTGCTGAGATTACAGGCATGCACTATCACATGATGTATTATTAAACAATTGATGTATTATTAAACAATTATAACCATGACATTGCTTAGCAAAACAAAACAGTATAAAACTCTGGTAACTTCTTAAGACTAAAAAGCAGAACTCACCTTTGCATCTATTTCTTCAGCTTTCTCATTGGCTTCTTGTTCAATGAAAGCCATCATATGCTTAATCTGTAAGAAAAACACAAGTTTTGAATCAAAAAGGGAAGAAAACATAATTTCAATCTTCTGTGATTTATTCAGTAATTACCAGTTAAAAGCATGTCATGTTAGTCACTGAATACAGGATAAATGAAATAGTTTCTGCCCTCAGGAGAATTTACAATTTGGAATTTTTCCAGCAAATGGACAAGATACCACACTTAACCGCACAGACAAACAGCCCTCTCCAGCTCTCCAGGACCTGGGAGGAATACTGTACACCTTCTCTGCTTCACTCCTGCAGCCAGCACCGCCCCCTTCCCCACCTCTAACACAGCTTGTGCAAAAGCCACTACAGAGGGGGTGTGGCAGCGCATGCTTGTGATCTGAGCACTCTGGGGGGCTGACACAGGAGAACTGCAAGAACTGAGTGAGGCCCTGCCTGTCTCAACATAAAACTTTTACAAGGGCCAGTGCTGTAGCTCAGTGCAGAAAATCTTGGGTTCAATTGGTATGGAGGAGGGGCACCCCTATTTACTCTGTCAACTGTCAACACACCTCCATCGCCCCCCCAAGTGACCTTAATCCCTTTGTCCCTGATTGCCACCACACCAGCCTTCCTCCTTGAAGGTCTTCCCTTGGCTTCTGTGACTCCCTCTCTTCTCCTCTTCTAGTCCGCTGTAGGGCCACACCCTCCTCCCTCCATCCTCTAGACAGTTTTTTTTGGGAGAGTACCGTTCTCACAGTAACCCACAACACATCCCACCTAACTGCAGTCTCTCCCTCTCCACCTCCCGTCACCTCCATGCTGGGCTTAGTCCAAGCTCAGTCCTCACAGCCAATCAATCACCAAGTCTGACTGAGTCTCTTTCAATATTTTTAAAATCTATAGCTCTGGGGATTTAGCTCAGTGGCATATGTGCCTCCCCGGCAAGCTCGATCTCGTGCGTTTGATCCCTGGTCCCAAAAGAAAAAAAAAAAATCTGCCCACAGCTCTCCATCTTTAGAGGCACCATCCTAGCTGCTGCCGTCTCCTCTCAGTTAAATTATTACCACAGTGCCCAAATATCTTCCTGCTTCCAGCCCTGCTCCTTGTTTCATCTACTCTACACTGCAAGCAGAGATGCTTTAAAAATGCTGGGTGGAGGTGGGGAGTGGAGTATGCCTGTAATGCCAGCTCTTGGAGGCTGAGGCAGGAGGCTTGTCATGAGTTTGAAGCCAGCCTGGTTTATACAGTGAGTTCACAGCTGGCCTGAATTACACAGCAAAACCCCAGGACAGAAAACCAAAAAAAAATTGTTTTAAATGCCAGGTTCTCCTGCATCCCTCCACCCCTCTTAAAATAAAGTGCAGATTTTAGAGGGTACATTATCTGATGTCTTCTTACTTTCCAGCACCATGTGAAACAAACCCTGTACTACTCATAGCTTTTCAAGCTCTTCATTCCTTCAGTCCCTAGAGCTTACCTTTCTTTCTTACCTCCAACATTCCAAAGACACTCCTCTTTCACCTCTTCATTTTCCTAACATCTCCGACCCCAGCTTAACTACCACCTCCTTTGTGAAATCTTCCCTAAACTTCCCACTGTGATCACCGGGCAAGTTGCTACTTCCACTGCCACAGTGACTAAACACCTTTCCTCAACTAAATTACCAGGCTAGGAACCTGTTAAATAGGTTTGGATCACAACTGAAGAATACAGTCTACTGCAGGCTTCTAAAAGGAGTTTAGGCTGGGCACAGCAAGCACCCCTGTAATCCTGGTATTTGGGAGACTGAGGCTCGAGGATCTCTGTGAGTTCGAGGCTAGTCTGTGCTACATGGTGAATTCAGGGTTAACCTAAACATAGTGAGATCTTGTCTCAAAAAAAAAAAAAAAAAACCAGTTTGGCCAAAGGAGATAGCTCAGCAGCACAGTGTCTGCCTGGCAAGCATAAGGTTTTGAATTCAATTCCAGGCACTGGGGAAAAAAATCAGTAGAAAGAACAACCTGACCTGGGGCTGGGGCTCAGTGGCACAGAGTGTGCCTAGCACATGCTAGGCCCTAGTCCAACCCCAGCAGCACCACGGCAAAGTGAAAATAAAGACACTCACTCTTTCAACAAAATTCTTAGCAGCCATACTACTCTTGTGGAGCTAACATACTCAAAATCTATTTCACAGACTATACAATGTTTACAGAATCTCGTGTCTTAGAATACTTGGGGTCATACTTAGAGGAATGGACTCAGAGGTGCATCTAAGGAAAAATCACCAATTTTGTTTAAAGATTAGCTCTCACTCTCGGGCCGTGAGTGGTCTCCACTCGTTCTGTCTGAAGCCTGATAACCCACTCTGTCTGGAATTTTAGGGAAGTTTAACTAGGGCTGGGCTTATGGCTCAGTGGCAGAGCACTTGCCTGGTAAGTGGGAGACACCAGATGAGAGAGGGGGTGTTGTGAGTAGTTTAACCAAACACATCCAAACTGGTGTTCATAGGTGCTACAAAACAGCCTCTAAAGCTGAACCCGTTCCAACCTGCACCATCTGCTTCCATCACCTGCTGGACTCCCTGCACCAGATTTGACTTGATCAGCCCAGCAGATGTGGTCACTCAAGTCAACCAGGAATTCCAGGCAGAGAATCAGCCCAAACTCCTCAGGACATTTAACTCCACCCCTAAGACAGAAAATCGTCTCCTTTAAAATTTTTCTTTCTGCTAACCCAGTAAATTAAAAAAAAATTTTTTTTTGAGTCAGGTTCTTTCAAAACTTTTATAAAATCACAGACTGGGAATGTAGTTCAGTGGAAGAGTGCTAATCTAGCGTGCACAAAACTGTTTGATCTCCAACACCACCACAAAAACCCGAAAACCAAATTCTGCCTCATGTAATTTACATGTAGTGTGGTGGGATATAGACAATAATCAAGGTTTCTTCATCTTTTCCATTTTACATAAAGTAAAAACGACTTTGATATTGAGCACAAGGTCACACAGTGCTTTACTCCTGCACCACATTAGTCCTGTAAAAGCCTTACTCTTAGTATAACAAGGCACAAAGGAATAAAATAAAGAGGGAACTAGTATAACTGCTAAAGCCCTGTGGAGAGGCCCGCTGTGGTGCTGCATGCCTGTGATCCCAGCACTTGAGAGGCTGAGGCAGAAGGAATACCTTGAGTTTGACGCCAGTCTGGGCTACACAATGAGTTCGAGCTAGCCTGAATTACAGAGTAAACCTATCTCAAAAACACAAAACAAAATAGCATGTGGAAGGGACTGTACTTTGCTGCTATGCCAAATGTAAGTTTTTCCTAGGCTCAAAATCAGAAACAGTGATAAATGCTTAAAGGCATCATTTTCTACAAAGATAAGGCAGATTTCTTTTTTTTTTTCTTTCCTTTTTTTTTTTTTTTTTGCACCAGGGATCGAACTCAAGACCTTGTACTTACCAGGCAAGCACTAGCACCATTGAGCTAAATTCCCGGCCCAAGGCAGATTTCTTAAACTTCCCCATAGATGCTATTTTTGTCATCCCTACTGCCCCTGTTATTTACACAAATCCAAAAAAGGCGAACCTCCTCGATTTTCTTAGTACATATTAAGAATAAAATGAAATGACATTTTTTCAAAGGAATGGAAACACTGAATGAAAGAACATTTTATTGCTCATTTAAGATTCATAAACCAGTGTGCTTTAGTCAGAGAATTTTCCTATTACTTGGAAAAAGTAGGCTCAGTTTTCTAACCCTTGCAAATATAAAATTGCAGCCTTGAATTTTCTTCTCTGGGAAAACTACTGAGTACTAAATGCAACGACTGATGTTTCAGGATGTCAATTAGCAAAACAAGTGGAAACCACTTTTTCTCTTGTTACAGCTCTATCAAGATCACTCTATCCTCCCCAAAGGCTTCTGTCATATAATAGTCCTTTTTTTGAGAGAAGGTGTCTAGCCACGTGGAGCACACTGGCTTTGAACTTAGACTCAAGCGATCCTCCTGCCTAGTTGGGATTACAGGTGTGAAACCAGGTTCCTTAATGCCCACGAACTTTAAAGTATGGCACATTTTCAAACACTGAACAAGTTAACCCAGGACTGCTCATACACTTTCAAAATCGATGCAATTTCACGGCTTGCATAACAATTTTTTCCATATCTTCTGACTCACCTACTTCGTGCCAAACACTGGTAGGTGCTTGGGCTTACAAATGTGAGAAAAAGAGTTTTCTGCATTAGACAAATGTTAACGTACAAAGTAGATTCATTAGCTTCATTACGATAGAGGAGACTCTCCCAAGATGAAGATTCACAGTTGACAAAATGACATCAGAACATCGGGAGCTGCGGTCTAACCTCAGTATGGTTTCTTCCCCATTATATACCGCGAGCCCTTCCCTCAGGGCTAACATGTTAAGTGACGGCTGTTTTAAAGTCTTGTGCAGATTCCTGCCAAATTAAGCACACTGAGCAACCCAGGAAAACCGACCGCTGAGGCGGGAGCAGCGCCCGAACGTCAGCGCCCAGGAGCGGAGCAGAAGTCTCACGAGCTACGGGGCAAATCTCCCTCCTGCGGAGGAAGCACTAGGCCCGGACGGCCAGGGTGACCGACTCGGCAATAATCGGGCTGCCCAACGCCCGAGTCCTCCCTGAGCCAGACCCCAGCCCACCACCCCAGACTGCCCCACGGCTTCGCGATGTCCAACCAAGCCCCTCACCTGCTTTTGTACATCAGCATCGCTAAGAGCCATGGCGAAGGTAACACAACGCCGGTAGGCAACCGGTTTTAAATTAGTTTTAAACGAAGCGGTAAGTACAAGCGGGAGAAGAAAATTCGGCGCAGTTTCCTGCTTCCTTCACTTTATAACAAGACTTCCGGTTCCTGGCACGTGACCGCGCTCAGCCAATAGGAGAAGAAGGTCGGGAAGTCCTGCCCTCCCCCCGCCCTTCCCTAGCTGGGCGCATGCCCAGGTGTCTCCCCCTACTCATCCATTCTCGTGACCTTTTTTTTTTTTTTTTTTTTTTTTGAGACAGGGATTAGCTATATAGTTCAGGCTGTACTTGAACTCACTGTGGGGCCCAGAGTGGCCTCAAATTTAGGGGCGATCCTCACAGTCTCCCAAGTGCTGGGATTACAGGCATGCGCCACCTCACCTAGTTGGTAACTTGTTCTGATGAATTCCTATACTTCCCCCCCCCCTTAATTCGTAAATATTTTTTCACAGTTCTGGAGGGCGGGAGCCAAAGTCAAGGTGCCAGCTGATTGGTTCCTGCGGAGGGCTGTCTTTTTGGGTTTTGTTTTGGTTTGGTTCTGGGTTTTTTGTTGTTTGTTTTTAAGTTTTTAATTTTTATTAGCACATGGTTGGAATACATAATGGTTGCATTTATCGTGGGGAGTTGGTACCTGTAGAAAATACGTCCTAATTCTTTTCACTTCTTCCCCTCCCTTCTGTGTCCCTCCCACCAACTGTTAGTCCTGCATCTAAATTAATCAGCACGTTCTCTATTTCTTCAGTCGTACAACCCTTGCATATTTTTAAAGTTTAAATAGTTAATATTTATACCAAACTAGCATTTATTGTAACTTTACTTTCTTAGCTTTAATGGAAACAAAACTCATTAATATTTCCCTTTTTGTTAATAAAATTTGTGGGAAGCA
Source organism: Dolichotis patagonum (assembly GCA_004027295.1). Taxonomy (NCBI): domain Eukaryota; kingdom Metazoa; phylum Chordata; class Mammalia; order Rodentia; family Caviidae; genus Dolichotis; species Dolichotis patagonum. Next base: position 10,635 of record PVJX010015220.1, read on the forward strand.
GTGGAGTTGAACTGGAAACCTGCCCTGGGCGCAACAGGCCAACCAATGTAGAACTGAATCAGATTAACTAATTGTTGACCTATTGACTAAGCTGTGGCCAGTTGTTTTCTATGCCTCACTTCTCTTTTCTACACATGCTATCTGATCATATTGTTGGTTGAAGTTTGCAGAATCTGCCCTGGAAGCTGCCTGGTTTTCAAATCGTTTTCATTTTTCCCATATGTAAGAAGGCCTGAGAAGGCCCGAGAAAGCTCCGTGCTGCACCCGAGGCTGGAGATGGAACCCAAGCACTCTACCCCTAAGCCACATCCCCAGCCCAGAAAGTTTCCTTTTCAATGTTAATGGCGTTTTAATGCACTTTAGATTTACAGAAACGCTAAGTAGGTAGAGCAGAGTTCCTATAGCCCTTTCTCCCCCTTACACAACTTCCCTGTGATTAGCCTCCTATATTAATGTGGTTCATTTTTTACAATTAACTAGTATATTAACTAAAGTCCATAGTTTATTCAGATTTCTTTAGTTTTAACATACTGCCCTTCTTTTGTTCCTGTAAGAGATAAAAATATTTTAACTGGTCCATATTTCTTTAACCACTCTATGGGGCTTTTTGTTTGTTCGTTTGTTTTGGTACCCAGGATCGAACTCATGGCCTTATGCTTGCCCGGCAAATGCTTGGGCCGCTGAGCTAAATCCCCGGCCCCTTTTAACCACTCTAAGAAGCCCTTTTTCACAGAATTAGCTAGGTCAGCAGCAAACAGGGACATGCTGGCTGTAAAAAAAAAAAAAACTCATACCACAGATGAGGTACTGGGGTAAGAGATAATTGCTAAACAAGGTTTCCTGAATTTCTTCCCAAGAAATCAAAAGGCTGTAAAATTACTACAAAAAGGAACGCAGAGGGAGAAAGCAGGGGGAAAAGGGAAAAAGTGAGGAATTGCTGGGGACAAACTATGAACCCCCGATCCCAGGCCACAGGGGATGGGCCAAGGGAGTCCTGTGAGTTAGGAACAGAAGCACACAGCTTCAGAAGTCCGCTGTGCCTGTCTGTGTGTGTGGGCGTCACTCTTTCAAGAGTATGGAGTAAAGCCTGGCTTTCGCTGCCCTTGGAGGCCAGTGTTTTGGGATTTGCAGTCCAATTCATTTCTCTCTGTTCCAGGTCCTGTCAAGGTTACCACATTATGTTTGGTTGCTGTGTCTTTTTAGGCTCCTTTTGGCTCTTGCAGTTTCTGTTTGTTTTGGAGTAACCTGACGGTTGTGAAGAGTATTGGTTAGGTATAATACAGGATATATTGGAATTTCCGCCATAATTAGACAGGGGTTGAGTTTTAGGCAGATCACAGGTAGAGTATCATGTCAAATCAAGGGCACATGCTATGATTTTTTTTCTTGGCTATGGTAGAGGGTAAACCAAGGGATTTGAGCATTCTAGGCAAATTATTTTCCACTGATATATATATATATATATATATATATATATATATATATGTATATATATACTTTTTTGAGATAAGGTCTCACTATGTAGATTAGACTAGTTTTTTTGGGGGGGTTGTTTGTTTGTTTGGTACTGGTGGGGATCAAACTCACAACCTTATGCTGCCAGGCAGGCACTTGAGCCTCTGAAAAAAATCCCGGGGTCCTCAGGTTGGTCTTGAACTCACTATGTAGCCTACGTTGGCCTTCAATTTGTGGCAATTCTCCTGCCTCAGCTTCCTGAGTGCTGAGATTACAGAAGTGACCCATCACACCTGGCTTTGAGCTATATTTTTCTTTTTTCTTTTTTCAGAGTTTTTCACTACACAGTTCAGGCTGGCCTTGAACTCACTTTGTAGCCCATGCTGGCATTGAACTCACAGCAGTCCTCCTGCCTCAGCCTTCCAGGTGCTGGGATTACAGGCATGTGCCACAACACCCAGCTGAGCTATACATTTGAAATTTGATTGTGACCGCTTCTGTGGACAGTGAGTGGAGGCTTTCACAATGGTGCCTCACTTGACATACCGTTGTAGCTTTGCCACAACACAGTCTCTAACAAAACTAGGCCTGGTGGCACAAACCTGTAATCCCAGCACTCCCAGCACTCAAGAGGCTGAGGCAGGAGGACTGCTGGGAGTTCAAGGCCAGCCTGGGATATTAAGTGAGTTCAAGGCCAATCTGAACTGCATAGTGAGACTATCTCAAAAGGCAACAAACAAACAAACAAAAACTAGGGTGTCCTGAACCCCAGGAAATGGAATTGTTTACCTCTGTATCAAGAAGTTTGGGAGGGCCCTCAAGCCTGTGTGTGGCGTTTGCCCTGGCTGACTTCTAGGGGTTCACACAGTGGGACCTGAAGTTATGAGATTGTCTAAAGCAGAAGCTCATCTCAGGCCCTAGAGGGCTCCACGTGCGCTGTGTGTGTCTGTGACGGGATCAAGAGAGCTTTCCTTACTGAAGAGCAGAAAATCGTGATGAAAGTGTTAAAGGCACAAGCGCGGAGTCAGAAGGCTAAATAAAAGATAAAGCTCTTCGAGTAATAAAACATGGAAAGGCTAAAAAAAATTGAGACAGATCTAAATTCCCCTGTCTGATCCAGAACGAGTGATCCTCCTGCTTTAGCTACCTAATTACTGGGACTGCAGGAATGCTGACATTTTTAAAGAATACAGGCATAGTAGAAAGCCCTCCAACTTGATTTTACTTAATAACATCATCATAATTAGATTTAAATTATGGATTGTGGTAAATACGTTACACATCTGACAATGTCTTATGTGTCTCTGCGTGTGTGTGTGTGTGTGTGTGTGTGTGTGTGTGTCTGTGTGGTACTAGGGACTGAACTCAAGATGTCTGTCCTCTCAGCAGAATAAGCGCCTGCCTGGCAAGTGCAAGGTCATGGGTTTGATGCCCCGTACCGACAAAAAAAAAAAAAGACCTCTATCCTCAGCTCTTTTTTACTTTTTATTTTGACACTGTGGGTTGCTAAGTTACTAAATTGCCCCTACTGGGCTTGATCTTGTGATTCTCCTGCCTCATCAGTGCTGGATCACAGGTATGTGCTTCCATATCCAGTGCTCCCCATCCCTGGAATGAAAATTATGCACACATATTTAAGACTTTTAATGGTTTTCCAGCTATACTGGTGTACAGAGTTCCTTGTAGTTAATGGCAGATTGGTAGAGATTTTTAAAAGATTTATTTATTTGTTTAAAAACAGAGTCTTGCTTGTACTTCAGGCTGGCCTTGAACTCACAGTGACCCTTCTGCCTCAGCCTCTTGAGTGCTAGGATTACAAGCTTGCATAACCATGTCTGGCTATTAAAGTTTTTTTAGTCTCCAGCCTAGGCTATAAAATGAGTTTAAAGCCAGCCTGACCTGCATAGTAAAACCCTGTTTCAAAGAGACAGAAAAAGAAAAGAAAAGAAAAAAAAGAAAAGAAAAGCAATGGAAAAGAAAAAAGAATAGTACACATATTTGAGAAGACTGGTAATGTTTTGTGGGAGTTTTTTGTTTTTTGTTTTAAAACAGGATCTTGCTTTGTATTGCTGGCTGGCCTTGAACTCAGACTGTTAATGTTTTGATAAGGATTTTGCCACAGAACAATAAAACACAACACACAACACAAATCCATGTAATTGAATTTAACTTTACCAGTAGTTTATCAGCTGAACTAAAGCCACATGATAGGGTTGTTTCATTGTGTCAGATTTTGCCTTAGTAGCTTTATTGCTCAGCCTCCCAGAAGACAGATTTCCAGAATTATGCCTTCCTCTTTACATCTCTAGGCCAGGATAAGGTGGCATGAACTCATTTGAATTACAATCCCAGGCCAGGGATTTAGCTCAGTGGCATAATTGCCTGCTTGGCAGACATGAGTTCAATCCCTGATATAAAAAAAGAAAAGAAAAGAAAAGAAAAGAAAAGAAAAGAAAAGAAAAGAAAAGAAAAGAAAAGAAAAAAAGACAATTACAATCCCTCCTCCTATTTATTTGTATGATATTCTGCAAATGACTAGATTTAGGAGGTGGGATAGGATATGCCACATCTCAATATGTATTTTATTTTAATTTATTTGGTACCAGGGATCAAACTCATGACCTCACACGTGCCAGGCATGTGCTTATGCTGCTGTGCTAAATCTCCAACCTGAAATTGATGACTTAAATAGATGTAGTATTGTCCAACTCAACTGTGCGTTTGTTTTTGTTTGTTTTTGTTTGTTTTGTTTGGTTTGGTACCAGGAATCGCACTCAGGGCCTTGTGCTTGCCAAGCAGGCACTGTGTCACTGAGCTACATTCCGGGCCCTGTGCCTTTGTGTTTTGAAGAACAGCATGATGGACACGTGGTGTGGCAGTGCACTCCTGTAATCCCAGCACCCAGGGAGGCTGGGGCAGATTGATTACTATGAGTTGAAAGCCAGCCCAGCTATATAGTGAGATCCAGTCTCAAAAAAACACAAAACAACAACAAAAATAGTGCGATGCCTTATTATTGTGAGTCTTTAGAGAATATTAAAAACTACAAAGAACAATACAAATATTCATTCACTATTACCCCAATGTGACAATATCTATCACCATGAAGTTTCAATTTGTTTGTTTGTTTGCTTATTTTGGGGGGGGTCTTGCTATGTTACCCAGGTTGGTCCTGAATTCTTGTGCTCAAGTGAAGCTACTGTCTCAGCCTCCTAGGTAACTGAGACTTCAGGCACATGGTGATCCATGTCCAGTATACTTGGTTTTAAAAACTAACTGTGGGCTGGGCTGGAGATGTAGCTCGATGGTAGTGAATTTGCCTAGCCTTCATGAGGCCTTTGCTTACAGCGCCCAGCTCTCTCACCCAGCTGTTTTCCTGTGTCACCGGAATGACTAGCACCGCCCTTCGTGCAGCTCCTCCTCCGTGGTAATGCCCTTAAACAACTACTTTCTACACAGCCTTGCTGATTCACCAAGGAGCAGGCCAGGTCTTGTCTGATAAGAATGCGGTAAATTCTACAGACACAATTGATGAAGTGAAAGAAATTTTATGAGTACAATTGACTCTTATTACCTTTTCCAGGATCGCGCTCAGAAACCAAACTATATGGACATTTAAACCCTTTATATAAAATGGCACCGTATTTGCATGTAACCCAGAACACTTTCCTGTACACCGAAAATTATTTTAAGATTCTCGTTTCTCCCCCAATAATACTATAGATAGAGTCCAGGGCCTTTGCACTAAGCTACATCCCAAATTATTTTTAAAAATTTTATCTTGAGACAGGTTCTAAAACATTAAGTTGCCCAAGTTGGACTCAAACTTGTAATTCTCTTGCTTCAGCCTCCCAGAGTACTTGATTACAAACCTGTGCCACAGTCAGGCATGGTGGCACATGTCTACAATCCCAGCTGCAAGTTTGACAGTAGCCTGGGCTACGAAGTGAGCACACGGCCAGCCTGAAGCACATAGGGAGACCCTGTCTCAAAAACATACAAAAAAAAAAAAAACCCAAAACCAAAACACACATACACACACAAGCAGCAAATACAAAAAATAAGAAACAAAACAAAAAAAAAATAAGCCTGTGCCACTTCACTGGGCTTCAAGATGCTTAGATACCAGTTACAATGAAAATGTTAAATAGGGCTGCGGATTTAGCTCAGTGGCTTAAGCGCCTGCCTGGCAAGCGTAAGGTCGTGAATTCGATCCCCGGTACCAAAAAAAAAAAAAAAAAAAAAATGCTAAATAAATAGTTGGTAAATAGTAGTATGGTATTGTTTGTGGAGGAAGAACAAAAAAAAAGTCTACATATTCAGTATTGGTAAAAAGTTTTTTTTGAATAGCGTCAATCCCTGCTTCATTCAGCCCACAGATACGGAAGGCCCATTCTACATGTGAACATTAATCAACCAATACTTTTTTAAATAGATTATCCTATATTAGTTTAGTCTTGGGGAGAATCTTTTTCTTTTTTCCTTTTGGTGTTTTTAGAGACTGTCTTGCTATGTTGTCCAAGTTGGCCTTGAACTCATGGTAATCCTCTAGCCTCAGCTTCCTGAGTGCTGAGTTTACAGGGTAGTACTCCAGACCGGTTTGTGGAGAATCTTAAAGCAGGTTTTCAGATAAGTTCTTTTAAAATTCTACTATAAATAAACCAATCTGCCCAAGGCTTCACCAAGAGGACCAGCCTAGATTCCTGCTAGGTTAGTCAGAGGACCTGTGTGCTTGTCACCTACCACTCCCACTTGGGTTAACTAAAAGGAAAGCGGCAGACTAGATAAGCTGACTTTTGAGTTGGTTTGCTGAGGACCAACAGGGAGAGAGGTAAGTGTAAATTATCTTTGCCTTTAAGTATTGGGGGAGGGCAGGGGTGGAATGCAATGATACAGTGTGCGATTGGTATGCATGAGTCCTGGGTTCCATCCCTAGCACCACACACAAAATATCAAAGTTGCGGGCACAGTGGCAAGCGTGCCTGTGATCCCCTGCACCGGGAGGCCAAGTGAGACAAGTCAGCAGTTTATCAAGACCCTGTCTCAAAATACAAAAAAATGAGCTGGGGATTTAGCTGAGTGGCTTAAGCGCCTGCCTGGCAAGCATGAGGTTGTGAGTTCAATCCCCAGTACCAAAAAAAAAAAAATTTTTTTTCTCAAAATACAAAAAAAGGAGGAGAATGTAGCTCAGTGTGAAGGCCCTGTGTTCAACCCCAAGTACTGTATAATGCCCCAAAATTGAAAATTAATTTCAAAAGAAAAAAATGTAGTTGAAAATAGCAATTTTAATTTAGATGTTTGTGCTTGCACTTTTTGTTTCTCTATCTCTGTCCCTCTCTTTCTGTCTCTGTGTCTGTCTCTCTCTGAGACAGGGTCTTGCCACGTAGTTCAGGGTGGCCTGTAGCTTGGGATGATCCTCCTGTCTCAGCCTCTTGAGTGCTGGGATTACAGGCCTGTGCCACCAAAACCGGTTCTTTTTGTTCCTTTTTAAGCATATTTCCACAAAGAAGAATGTGTAGTTTAAAACCTAGGGGGCATGAAGTCATTCCTGGTTTATAAGCTTCCATTGCCTTCCATATGTTTTCTTCCTGATCTGTTGTCTCATCTGACCTTGCATCTGTCTGTCCTGCTCATCTCCCTTGCTCACCACCTCAAAGCTTGTTTCCTTTCCTTCCAGTTCCTCGAAACCACCAGAGTTTTAATTTATGTATTTTTCTTTTGATGCGGGGATTACTCATTGTCTACTACAGCTAGGTGAGCTCTACCACTGAGCTATCTCCTCAGCCCCTTGTTTTTCATTCTTTTGGTTTGCGTCTAAAGATTCCCTTCTCCGGGATAACTTTTCCTGACCACTTTTCCTTTTAGTTTTATTTTATTGCTACATTTTAGATATACATGATAACATTCATCATAGAGAATTTGCAACTTTTCCCCCTTCCCCTTCCTCCTTTCGACTCTTCTATTTACAAAAGCTTTGTTTCCATTTTTCCTTCGATTCTTTTTTTCTTGTCCCTTCTTTTCTTTCTCCCCATTTCTCATTCTCCCCTGAACATTTTTTTCCATTTTCCAGTGTCATATATTTTGGTCCTTATTTGTACTTTCGGTTTCTCGCACCAGCGAAACAATGCGGTATTTAAACGTGTGTGTCCGATTTATTTCACTTAAGGGTATAATCTCAAGGTTCACCCTTTTAGAAATACTTAGAGCTTAGAGCACGGGAACCTCCACAACCCCAAGAATCATAGGTTTGAGCGGCTCCTGGAAAGAGGGGCTACAAGAGGGAGTGCGTCAACTCTCCAGGTCACATCTGCGCGAGACCTCCGAGAACTCTGTGGTCCGTGCTTCCGGATAAAGGAGCCAGCCTCTTCCGGCATCCCGGACCCGCCCCGACGCCGATGATGACGGAAGCACGCCGCGGGTGACCTCACCCTCCAACATGGCGGCGGCGGTAGATTAGGGCCGCGGGTCGAAGCAGCCACCGCCGCTGGGGGACCCTGTCGGAAGCAACTGCCGCCGCCGCCGCTTCTTTCATCTCTTCTGGGTCAGGGGCCAGGGCCAGGTGAGGGGAGTGGGGTTCCGGACTGACCGAGCTGAGTGATAATGCGGTTTCCACCTGGGGAGGAAGGTGTCCGGAGACTACCGCGCCACCGACTCCCCAGTGGTGCCGACGACGCGTGAGAGACCGCGAGTGTGTGAACGTGTGTGTGTCAGTATCCCCCGGCGTCCCTGCGCCCTAGGGTTCGTGAAGCTTAGGGGCTCCGTTTTTTTGTCGCCGCACCTGTCCAGCGCGGTCCGGTTGCGGACGCTTCTCCTGGTGTGGGCTGTCTTGTGGCCGAGAAACTCGGCCCTTGGTCTACATTGCTCTTCCACCACAAATAGCGTCACATAGAAAACAGGATCCTTTTAAGGGTTGGGCGAGGGAACATGGACTTGCTTTTGGTTGCGGCAAAGGTTTGCCTGACATTCGCTTAGAATGACTGTACACTAGTTTTCCCAGCGCTGGTGGTTCTCTTTCATAGATTGTTAGAAGTCTTAAGCTTTCTGATACGCAGTTTTTCAAAAAAGCCTGCCTTCTTACTCTTGGAGGCAATACACGGTCCAACGCTGTCTTTATTTCTTTTTATATTTATCCTCCCAGCATTCTGAGGAGGTCCCAAGTTTCTTGTCTTCATATCCTACCTATCTTTTTAAGTTGATGCTGTTGATAGCTTTTTTCAGCTCTCAATCGCTCCCGGCACAAGTGTGCATCTAAAATAGCTTTCTCACTGTTCTTGTTTAGAAGTTTGACCTAAGCTAACAGTTCCCTCTCCCCTTTTTTGCTTTCCGATGTAAAACAAAGCGAAATCGTTTTTTGCGAAACTGTCAGTGACAGTTCCCTTGGAGGTTTGTTGTAACTAGAATGTTGCTCTTTGCCCAGACTTGTGTGACCTTGGATGAGTTGCCACACCCTTCAGATACTCCCTCCCCCTTTTTTATGCATTAATCATGGAAAAAAAGAATTGTGTGGTGCTTATAGTATTGAAACCCCCTCCCTTTAAACACTTTGGAAAATTGTATAGATAATGAACTGCTTATTACTTTATATGCACAATTGGGTAATAAACCTGGCACATTTCTACCTGTAAGTGGAAAATATTCAAACCATTTGGAAATATTCTTTATTTGGAAGTAGAGAAAGATTTTGAACATCCTTTCAGTCCGAATGATCAAGTTCTAAAGATTTTTCCAAGTGGTTCATATGCATATGTGGAGTGTATCCCAGTAATTGTTGAATTCAGTTGAAGGGTGTATTAAGTTGAACTCACTATATAATGCATGCTGGTCTGAAATCCCAGTCATCCTCCTGCCTCAGCCTCCTGGTGCTGGGATTGTAGGCATGCAACACCTTACCCAGCTCCAGGATGTATAAGTTTTGAATGCAGCAGTTTTTAAAGGGAAATGTGTTCACTAACACATCATTAAATCAGTTTTCTTCTGGGTTTATTTGAAATTTTATTTTTAAAAAATTTTAAAGAAAAAATAAAATTTCAAAACATAATAAGCGTGTAACAATGGTTAATACATTATTTTTAAATTATTTCTAATATCTTTAAAGTAGTTACTCAGAGTACAAGATACCTGCATTTAATTGTCCAAACCTTTCTTTTCAATGAACTAAGAGAAATCAGTAGTATAACTATCTTAATTCTTTTATACACACACACACACACACACACACACGATGATTAAATATTTTAGACAAGTTTTTGTTAGTGGTTCTAGAGATCAGACCCCGAGCCTGGTTTATGTTAGGAATATGCTTTACCACTGAGCTACATTTTCAACCCTAGATTTAGTTCCACAGTATGTTTTTATTCTGCTTTTGTAATATTTCAGACGTTATTTTGATTCATATCCTAAATAAATGAACCAAGAATTCTTCATATGTGTGAGTTGGGGGAGGAGAGCTGTTTTTAGTGACTAGGTTTTGGGGGTCTGTTCTGCAGAGCCCCCACTGAAGGACTTTCCTAGCCCCTTGTGTTGTTTTGTTCTGTTTGCTATTTGCTGTGCTGGGGATAAAACCCAAGGGCCCGCTTTCCAAGTTCTACCACCAAGCTATATGCTCAGCACAAGTGTTGTTGATTTTTTAAACACCTTTATTGAGATAATTAGTATACCATATGGTTTATGGTTGTACAATTTAATGATTTTCTTTTTTTTTTTTTTTTTTTGGTACTGGGGAATGAACTCACAACCTTGCATTTGCCAGGCAGGCACTTAAGCCACTGAGCTAAATCCCCAGCCCAATTTAATGGTTTTCAATATGTCTACAGAATTATTAGGCAGTCATCTGCACTGTTTTCATCACCCTGAAAAGAAACTCCTCTGCAGTCCACCCCACCCATGGTACTGGGAGTTGACAGCTATATCTCCAGCCTTTTCTTTTCTGAGACAAGGTCTCTCTGTAGTACGAGCTGGTCTTGAACTCCCTATGTAGCCCAGGCTGGCCTCAAATTCACTGCAATCCTTCTGCCTCAGCCTCCCAAATTCTGGGATTAACAGGCATGTGCCACCATGCCCAGCTTTATTTATTTATTTAGTGATACAGAATGCATTTTATTTTCAAGCCTTTTTGAGAATATTTACAAAAACTGGGATGTAACAATAACAAAAATGTACCGAACAGTGTCAGAGTCTACTTTCTACATTATCAAGTGTTTCGAGCAAACATTTTATAGTTACACTATTTGACTTAAGCTTTTAAAATTTAAAAATTTTTATATTTAATTTGTTTTGTTTTGTTTTTAGAGACAGTCTCTGTGTAGTTCAGGCTGAGTTTGAACTCACGGTAATTCTCCTGCCTCAGATGCCAGAATACTCTGTTGGTGCAAGGGTTTGGAGACAGGGTCTTGCTATGTAGTTCAGGCTGGACTTGAATTCACTATGTAGCTTATACTCAAATTTACAGTGATTGTCCTGCCCCACCCAGTCTGCTGTATGCTGTGTCCACCATACCTGGCTTTTTATTTTTTTTATTTTTATTTTTTTTAAGACAGGATCTCACTTTACAATTCAGGCTGGCCTTGAACTTGCTTATGTAGTTCAAACTGGCCTTGAACTCAGGGCACTCCTCCTGTGTCAGCCTCCCGAGTGTTGGGGTTACAGGCTTACAGGCTTGTGCTATCACGCCTGACTCCTGGCTCCACTTTCTGACTGTTGTATATAATGCTGCTTTGAACATTATGTGCATGTTTTTGTGTAGACATATATTTTTATTTCTTTGATGTATATCTAGACGTGGAATAGTGAGTGTAATGAATTTTATGTCTTTCTTTATAAAGCTATATACACAGATATAGGAAGCTTAACAATTTTATTGTAAAAGAGTATATGTGAAAAAGCAGGGTAAGGAATTCCTATGTTATCTGAATGTCAGCTGCTGAGCGAAAATGTTTTGGGGCAAGCTCTTAACACAGGATTGAACTGGAATGTTTCAGTTTGACATGTTTTATTTGGAAAGAGACTTTAAACACCCAACACTAGAATAGTGTCTGCTGAATTTTAAAAATAATTCATCACTCAGTTACATTTTAGCTGAGTGGAATAAATTCTTGCAGTTTCACCTTTTTTTCCTATCTTTTTGGGGTGGTACTGGAGATTGAATCCAGGGGGACTGTTGTTTTGTTTTGTTTTTTTTTTTTGGTACCGGGGATCGAACTCACGACCTTGTGCTTGCAAAGCAGGCATTTAAGCCACTGAGCTAAATCCCTGGCCTCAGGGGGACTGTTATATGAGCTACATCCTCAGATATATATCTAGATCATATAGATGGTGTGTGTATGTATGTTTTGTTTTGTCTTTTAAAATGAGCTAGGATCTTACTATGTAGTGCAGGCTGGCCTCAAAGTTTCAGTTTTTCTGCCTTAGCCTTCCTTCCAAGTGCTGGGATTGTATTTATTTATTCATTTATTTATTTTTGGTACTGGGGATCAAACTCACTACTTTGCACTTACCAGGCAAGCGCTCAAGCTGCTGAGCTAAACCCCCGGCCCGGATTGTATTTATTTTAGTAGAAGGAAATGGTCTAAAAACCAAAGAACCAAGTTGGTGACACAAGCCTGTAATCTAAAACTCCAGGAGGCTGAGACAGAAGGATCACAAGTTTAAACCTAACATGGACAATTTAAGGATTTAGTGAGATCCTGTCTCTAAGAAAAAGAAGGACTGGGAATATAGCTCAGTGTGAAGACACTGGGTTCAGTCTGTATACCTCAAATAAATAAACGGGGGCTGGGGATTTAGCACAGCAGCAT
>PVJX010015220.1:22982-43198 GCA_004027295.1 Dolichotis patagonum
GGTCTTACTATGCATTTCAGGCTGATCTTGAAGTCACTAGGTATCCCAGGCTGATCTCAAACTTGTGGTCATCCTCCTGCCTCAAAAATTTAATTTTAAGCCAGGCGTGGTGGTACACTCCTGTAATCTCAGCACTTGGGAGGCTGAGGCAGGCGGATCATTGCAGGTTCAAGACCAGCCTGGGCTACAAAGTGAGCCCAAGGCCAGCCTGAACTGCACAATGAGACCCTGTCTCAAAAAAACCCCAAAAAACAAAAGAACAAAAAACCTCTAATTTTAGCAGGCACCCAGAGAGATTATGATGAGACAAGTTTGGGAAACATACAAAAGACATTGCTTCAGGTTTACTTTTCATAAGAATTTATAATAGGATTTGATAGTTGATGCATATTTTCTGGTTATAGAGCATAAAAATATACCTTATTCCTATGTGTAATCAGTGCTAGCATTCTGAAATTTGTACTAGTACTCATAATAGAAATCTGGATATGAAAAAGGAAAAGCCAGGTGTGATGACACACAGTTGTGGTCTCAGCGCTCCGGAGGCCAAGGCAGGAGGATTGCTGCAAGTTCATGGCCAGCCTGGTTCATGGCAGATGCTGTCTGCCAAAAAAATTGCCTAGCATGTGTAAGACCTTTTTCCTTTTTTCTTCGCTTCTTCATTCTTGAAGTTAACCAATTTACTTCTTTTCATACTTGGATTGTCTTGAAATAAGAAAAAACACTTTGTTTTTCTACAATTTCTTTCCCTGTTGCGATGTATTTGTATTTTTACCACCACATTTCCTGTTACATAGTACATTGCCTAGTTTGGAGTAAATATATGTAGAATTAATGCAGTGTTCAGCTACCATGTTCACAGGCGTGTGCCACCGTGCTTGGCTTTCATGCAGATGATGTTTACTTGTTTTTTTTTGTTTTGTTTTGGTACCAGGGATCAGACTTACAGCCTTGTGTTTACCAGGCAGGCACTTGTGCCACTGAACTATGTCCCCAGCCCCCATGCAGATTATTTTTATATATGATTGTTAGAAATACAAGAGCCACTGGGTCTTATAATCCTTAGCATTCAGGTGGCTGAGGCAGGAGGGTTGCTCTGAGTTCGAGGCCAGTCTGGGCTTCATAGTGAGTTGAAAGCCATCTTGAACTACACAGTGAGTCCCTGTCTCAAAAAAACAAAGAGAAATATAAGAGCCCTATATGCAGTATGCTGATTAGGCACTGTGGAATGGAATACGACAAAAGAAGTGAGTGCCCTTGGTGACAAGATCGAGAATAATACGGTGGAGTCACAAAGCCTTTGTCCTAAAACTTAGTGTAAGTGTATCAGATAAATAACATTGTTCTGGGCCGGGGGTTTAGCTCAGTGGCATAAGTGCCTGCTTGGCAAACTCTTAAGTCATGAGTTTGATCCCTGGTACCAAAAAACAAAAACAAAAACATTGTTCCTAGGGTCTGTCTACTCCCCTCTTAATTACAAGCCTAAGTGAGCTGCATTGTTGCTTATACAAGTAGAACTTCAAGCTCAGTTAGAAATTGGACGTGTAGATACAGTGTTTAGGTCTGGTGTGTGTTTATAAGAGTGTCAAATACATACTTGTTTTAATTTTCTGTTACTCTAACCAGACAAATACCACAGTCTGGATAATTTATGAGTAGATTTATTTAGCTCACAGGTTTTTTTTTTGGTTTGTTGTTTTGTTTTTTTGAGGACACATCAGAATAGCTCACAGTTTTGAAGACTGGGAAGGCCAGCAGTGTGACATTGGCATCTGGGGAGCACTTTCTCGCTGTGTTGTATGTGGCAGAGGGCGTCCCCTGGTGAGACAGAGTGTGCTGGCCCGTGTCTTCATTTTGTATAGCTACTAATGCCATTATGGCAGCTCTGCTCTTATAACTTTATCTAATCCCAGTTACCTCCTAAAGATCCCAAATACCATTAACACAGGAACTTGGCAGTTAAGTTTCTAACCAATAAACTTTCAGAGAAACACTTAAAACCATAGCAACATCTAGAAATGGTACGCTGAACTGAAATGAATAAATAAAATCATTCAGCAAATATCAGATGTGTGAGTATTAAAGAAAAAAATATTTAGTGATGCCGCTAAAACACATAAGCATAGGGACGAGTCCAGCATGTCCTTGTATTAGAGAGGGCTAATTGCTGAATGTAGCATAGGCAAGCAGGAATTTCTAACCAAGAAACAGTGCAGGAGTCAGTGGACGGGAACTTGCTGAGAGGAAGCTTCCAGGATAAGGGAAATTCTGTCTAAACTGACCTACTAGGATGCTTGCTGTAGACAGGCCAGGTGACCAGACATCACCTGGAGGATGAGATACCTTGATCAGATATTTAGGATGGAAGCTTCTGGCCAGATGGACTTAGAGTTATTTTGCTAAAACTAGATTGTGCAAGGAAATGCACAGATAGACTGGGTCAGATCCAAAGCCTGACCAGTTTGGCCAAGCAAAGTATCCTTGTCATTATGAATATACAACTAAGACAAAAAAAAAAAACAAAAAACTTTTGCTGGCCCAGCACTGCTTCAGGACTGCAGACTGTCCTTACCAACAAGACAGCTCACCCAAGTGTGACCCTTTAATAGTGGAGTTGGCAGAACTGTGTGAGAATCCGTAATGAGCTCCGAGTTCTTGCACTAACAGTCTCACCTCTGGGCCACTCATAGTTTAAGGAATGAGGAGGTGGGCTGATTGAACCCCTGGCTGACACAGTTAACTTTGGGTATAAGTCAACTCCTGGATGATCAATATAAAACCTTGGTAGAGCAATACAAGGAGTGCTATAGGTCTGGCCCAAAGAGCAAGGAAGTTCCTAACACTCCGGGAAGCTGAGGCAGGAGAATCACAAACTCAGGGACAGCCTGGATTATGTAGTAAGACTGTGTCTCAAAAAGTGAAAAACTGGGCATGCAGCTCAGTGTGAAGGCTCTGTGTTCAATCCTCAGTACCGAGACAAAAACAAAACCCACAAAAACAAGGTAGTTCTATAGGGAAGGATGGACAAGATCTTTGAGGAGGAGGGTTGGGAATTGAACCCAGGGAGTGCTGAGCTATATTCCCAGCCTTTAATTTTGAGACAGGAATTAGGAATTTTGCTAAATTGTCTAGGCTGATCTTGAACTTGTGATCTTCCTGCCTCAGCCTTGAGTGGCTGGGATGAGAGATGTGTACTACCATGCTGAGTTTGAGATTTTTTCGTAGGGGTGCTGGAGATTGAACACAGAGTATCATGCATGCTGGGCATGTGCTCTCACTGAGCTGTATTTCCTGCCACAAGATAATCTGTATCAGTCTGTTTATCTATCTATCTATCTATCTGTCTATCTATCTGTCTATCTATCTGTCTATCTATCTATAGATACAAGGTCTTGCTATGTAGTTCAGGCTGGCCTTGCACTCACTATGTAGGCCTGGCTGGCTTTGAACTCAGGATCCTTTTACCTCAGCTTTTCCAAGTGCCGGGATTACATGTGTGTGCCAGGACACCCAGTTTAAATATTTCCTAAATATTATTCAAGCATTATTCAAAGTATAAATACTTCTTTATTCCTCTTACCAAAAAGGAGAATCCTAAATTGTTACTAGTATCAGTTCTCTTGGAATTCATTATAATTTATTCCTTAGTCTTTGATGATTTACTGAATCTTTTCCTGCGGAGTGTAAACATGCTTGAGTGTCTTTCTTTGTATTAAAAAACCCAAACACATGAAGCCAGATGTGCATATCTGTGATCCCAGCACTTCAGGAGGCTGAGGCAGTTTTAAATCCTGCCTTGCTACATAGACCCTGTTTTAAATAATAAAGAGGACTGAGGCTGTAATGGTTTGAGGGCTTTAATTCAATCCCTAGTGCCATGAAACAAAATTCTCCTTTCTCTTCAGTCTCCAGTCTATCCTTCCCTTCAACCGAGGTTCTTTCTTTAAAAGAATGGATGAAAACTCACATTATCTATTTCTTCACTTCTCATTTACTCTTCAAATTTGTGCCTTCTACCATTGCTCCTGCCATACAAAACTGTCAGAAATAATGGATGATTCCCAAGTGTTCACATCCAGTGAATTCTCATTTTCATTCTTCTGGATATATTATATTTGATACTTTGTTTACTGTCTTACTGAAGTTCCTACTGCCTTGCATGACTGTAGTTCTTTATTTTTTAAATTTTATTTATTTATTTATTTATTTATTTTTGGTGCCAGGGATCGAACTCACGACCTTGCATTTGCCAAGCAGGCACTTACACCACTGAGCTAAACCCCCGGCCCTTTTATTTTATTTTTTTTTTTTATGACTGTAGTTCTTTCCTGGTTTGCTTTCTGTCTTTCTGAATTTAGCCTTGTTCTCAGTTCTAGTGTGTTTCAAAACACATACTTCTCAGCTGGGCATTGCAGCACCTGCCTGTAATCCCAACACTCAGGAGGCTGAGGCAGGACGATCAATTGTTCCAAGTTCAAGACCAGTTTGGGCTACAAAATAAGCTCAAGGCCAGCCTGAACTGCGTAGTGAGACCCTGTCTCAAAAAGACCAAGAACAAAACAAGCAGAAAAAAAAGACACGTATTTCTCAGTGTATTTTTCAACCCTTGTCTCTTACCCAAAATTAGATAAAATTGCCTTGGCTGTCACTTGAGTGTCGGTGGGAGTGATAGGATGATACACTTTCTTGTCCTGGAACTGATGATTGCTACAAAGAAGACTGAAGATTTCACTGCGCTATTTTTCTGTAGTTCGTAATTTTAAAATAGGTGATTTTCTTTTTTCAAATATGAAAATGGGTACTTGATATTACAATAAGCAAATTTTGGTTTTCATTCATTGTTCCTGGTTTATAACTCCCACACCCATAAGGGTTATAGAGATTTTAATTTTTTCCATTTCAGTCTTGGAGCTAACTAACCATAAAGATACTCTCTGATCCATTCTTACCTGGTTCTACAGGGGTCATGTTCTATACACGGGAAGAAGGGGTGCTACACAGAATTGCCAAGATGGCTGAGGGAGCGGGCAGTAGTGATTTTCTCACCCAGCCAGTTTGCATTAGACCATCTTTTTTTTGGGGGGGGTACCGGGGATTGAACTCATGACTGCACACTTACAAGGCAGGCACTTATGCTGCTGAGCTAAATCCCCGGCCCCTAGACCAGCTTTTTATCCAGGCCCATTTCTGCACAGCTCTTCCTGTTTCAGTCATGCTATGCTGTGAAGAAGTCTCCACAGCACACTGGAAGGATGGGATTTGGAGAGTTGGATACCTGAAGTTGTAGAGCTCATGGACATGCTGTGCCCCTTCCCGCATACCTCACCTCTTTGCTTCCCGTACCCTCTTTATCTGTTATCATCTGTAATGTCATTTATAATAAACTGGTAAAAATAGTTGTTTCTCTGAGATCTGTGAGCCACTCAGACAAATTAAATCAAGTGCATAGAAGGATTTTGGGAACCCTGCAGCACGGGTAAAACAACTCGTGGGGCTTGTGACTGAAGTTTTAAGGTCGAGGTTGTGGCGGGGTGCTGGTCTTGGGCCATACCTCTTCAGCCTGTGGGATCTGATGCCGTTTCTAGGTAGATAATGTCAGAATTGAATTGGATTAGAGGATACCCAGCTGGCATTTGCTGCTGTAGATTTGAATGCTTAATGTGTAGCAGGAGGAACCCCCATATATCTGCGTCACAAGTCTTCTGTGTTGGTTGAATTATAAGAGCAGAGGAATTTCATTGGGTGCAGCAGTGCACACCTGCAATCCCAGCACTCCAGAAGCTGAGGCTTGAGGATTGCTGCAAGTTCAAGGCCAGCTTGGGCTACTTTTTTTTTTTTTAAAGTAAAATCAAGAAACTTTCCCCTAGCATAATACTGAATATACTTTTTATTTAATTAATTAATTTTGTTTTGTTTTTGAAATGGTCTTGCTATTTAGGTCTGGGCTTAAACTCACTATGTAGCCCGGATTGGCCTTGAATTTGGGGTGATCTTTCTGCCTCAGCTTTCCAAATGCTGGGATTACAGGTGTGCACCATCATGCCCAGCTGTTATTCATTTATTTTTTTATTTTTTGGTACCGGGGATTGAACTCACAACTCGCACTTGCAAGGCAGGCGCTTATGCCGCTAAGCTAAATCCCCAGCCCTCATTTATTTTTTAATTTTAAAATGGGAGGCATGAGGCTGTGAGTTCAATCCTTGGTACCAAAAATAAATAAAATAGAAAAAGAGTAAGAATGACAATATAGAATTTCAAAATAAAATAATAGGAGAATACAATGGTTGATATATTGTGTATTGTTATCTTCAAAACCAGTTTTTATTTCTGTTTTTTTTTTTATTTGTTGGGTTTTTTTTTTTTGAAGTGGAGTCTCACTTTGAAGTTCAGCCTGGCCTTGAACTATGTTGCCTAGGCTGGCCTCTAACTCATAGTAATCTTGCCTCAGCCTCCAAAATGCTCGGATTAGAGGTGGAGCCACCATACCTAGGTTATTTACTTATGAACATACTTTTGAAACTCTCCCTGCTATTTTGACCCGCCCCTCCCATTGGAAATCACTGCTGTCCATTCACTCTTGAATAATTTTGGCTTGCATCTGTAGAGTATTGATAGTTTTATAATTCCAGTCAGACCTCTTCCTGAGTTTAAAACCTGTCTGTGTCACTGCTTGTATGTTTCTACCTGGGTGCCATGTGGGTGCTTTCAATTAAGTATACCATAAAGTGAGTTTGATGTCTTCTGTGGAACCAGCTCTTCCTATGTTAACTGCTTTGAGATAGAGGAAAAATACTACCTTTTCTGCAGCTTCTGAATTGCTCTCATTGTATTAACAGATCTTTAAACGCTTCCTTTTCCTGTCAGTGCACTATTCTTGCTAGTGCTCTATACTAGTTTATGACTTTATACATCTTTTGTTTAGATTTTTTAAATGGTTCCTCTAACATTTCTCCAGACTCTTATTCTCTCTTCCAGCCACTTTTAGGATGGTTTTTGTAAAGTACACTTTCATCAATATTCCTGTTTAAAACCTTCAGTATTCTTTATTGCGTTCTACAGTAGGATTTCTATTTGTCTTTTGCTTTTTAGTACACAGAGTCGAAGCGAAGACTTCATACCGAGTTATATCTTCAGCTTGTTTTTTAACTTCTTTTGAGACAAGAAGTTGCTCAGTTACTTAGGCTGAGCTCAAATTTGAGATCCTCCTGCTTTAAAGCCTCCCATCTGTAGTAGTTTTTATTCAGTTTTATCTATATAAATCTAGTTAGAGTATCTTGTGAAAGAAACAATTTTTCTCTTTGGAAAAAATGTGTATGTACTCAGAATTTGGAAACAGTTTTAAAAAGATTTTCACCGGTGCTGTTTATATACATGGTTAAAATAATTTCTGCTCTGTTGGATAAAATTCAGACTAGCAAGCTGGGTGTGTGGCACATGCCATGCCTGTAATCTCAGCACTCAGGAGGCTGAGGCAGAAGGATTGATGTGAGCTCAAGGCCAGCCTAAACTGCATAGCAAAACCCTGTTTTAAAATGACACACACACAAATCATACTAGCATCCTGTCATATACGAGGCACACTGAATACTAACTGGTGCTTACCTTGCTGAGTTAGTAGACTTGTTTATATCTTATGATCTACCCATGGCACATTTTTTAATTTTTGTGTGATTTTTTGCCTTTGTTATGTGTCTTGATTTTTAAATCTGAAATACGTCTGTTTCTGTCCCCTACTTGGTTTTTTTAATGAATACTTCATGTTCCATGGTTGGCTCAGACTTGACTTTATAAAGTCTTTTGTGATTTCTCCTTTCTTTTTTTCTTCCCCAGATGGATTTGTTGGCTTTCTCTCTTAGGTTTTCCTCCTCTTATGGGTAGTGGGTTGTATCATATCACTTTGTTGCTGTTTTTCTCTTTTTTTGAAGTAAGGTCTACTATGTTGCCCAGACTGGCCTTTAATTACTTACTGAGCTCCAGCAAACCTCCTGCCTCAGCCTCTTGAGTGTTTAGGAATATAGGTATGCTTGACCTATGTTCCTATTTGTCTCTTTTTTTATTTTTCCCCAACTTGTTTGAAAATTCCTTAAGGTACATTATTTTTTAAATTTGTGGTTCTCTTTGTGTTTAATGCCTACAATTCAGGAAATAGCATACATGTTGAATGAACACAAGTCTCAGAAGCAAGGTATAGCGGTACACACCTGTAATCCCAGCACTCAGGAGGCTGAGACAGGAGAATCAAGAGTTTGATCTGCTTAATCTATTTACGGAATTCAAGGCTAGCCTAGACTTTATGAGGAGACCTTGTCTGGGAAAAATAACTTACTCTAAATTTCTAGATGTAATTATACACTAAAATCTGTGTGTAACTTTGCAAAATTAGAGTTTTCTAAACTATAGAGCAATAATCTTCACATGAAAGTTTTATGTTGTAATTGATGGGAAGTGACCCTAGAAACTGAAGAAAATTCCAGTCTTAGCTCTTATCAGTTACCTCCTGGTTGAAAACAATACAGACCGGTTTCGGCTTGCTTGCTTTTCAGGTGATACAGCGACCCCATGTGGCTCCTGAGGTTCTTGGGGTTAAGCACCGGGAGAGGATGAGAAAAATAAAAGACAAAGCTGGGGTCAGGTGGAGCCTTTACTCTCCTGATGGGAGGAGAGGAACTGCTCAACCAGGGCAGCATGTTTGTTTATGTCCTCCAGAGAAGAATGTCAGTTTCAACCCCACTGCCTAGCAACTTGTTTGCCTGGCAGGCCTGGGCCCCTTGTCTTCTTGGTGCTGGAACAGCTTGTTTACATGGCTTGCTTTGGTCTGTTTTTTCTGGGCCGGCCTTGCTTTAGCCCCATACATGTGATCAATCTCCAGCTTCAGTGGCTCCCTACAAGGTGATGCTGCTGGGCATCAAACCTAGGGCCTCTGACATGCTAGGCGAGTGCTCTACTACTGAGCCACATTCTCCTGATTTCAGCTTTCTTAAGCAGAAAAGTAACTTATGGAAAGGATGTTGGAAAGCTCAGGAAATGAATGGGAAAGCTGGAAAATTAGCCTGGAGCGACAGGCAGGACACCTGGGTTCTCCCAGCTGTAGACCTGGCAAGGGTCAGTCCATGGGAATAGGATAGTTAGGACACTGCTGCTGGGCCATTGTCCTGCCCTGCTGAAAGTGTACTCCTGTCCATTCTGAATTATCTTTAAGTCTTTACAGATTCCAAATCCTATATTGCAGGTCCGGGTCCCTGTATCACATTTGTATAGAAAAGTGGGAGAAAAGATGGCCCATCTTAGCTTTTGTAGCATGGGCCAGGGGATTTCTGTTTCCAACCAAGGATTACAGAGTCTGGGCTGCTCCAAAGGTAGGAAATTGGGTTCAGATGGCAGACAGACAATAAATAAAGAAAGAAAACAAAAGGGCAGATGTCTGTTATAGTGCTGCCACTGCCCGGTGCCTGATAGACCTCAGAAAACTTTTCTTTCTGAGCTTTCTTTCTTTCTTTCTTTTTTTAATATCCTCCTCCCACCACCTTTTGCAGTTGCAAAGTTTATTTGAAAAAGTAGAAGTGAAGGATGAGGGAGAAACTGGTTCTGCACAGTGAGTTTGGGCCAAGTAAAAGAGGCAAAAGCAAAATGAGCACACTGGAGGAAGTAGTGTAGGCTATCTTAAAAGCCACGATAGCCTTTTTTTTAAAAAACAAAACAAAACAAAACACTTAGCAGCGTAAGCACCTGCTTGGCAAATGCAAGGTTGTGAGTTCGATCCCCGGCACAAAACAAAACACAATACAGTCACCTTAAATACTAACTTGCTCAGACTGGGCTGAAACTTGCAACCCTCCCGCCTCAGCCTCCCAGAGCACTGGCTTACAAGCATATGCCACCATGCCTGGCTCTTTCCCTTTTCTTATGCATAAAATTTTAATACTGTTTTCCCAATGTTAAATAGTAGTAGGGTAAAAGTAAGATAAAATACTTAAAGAATGTGGTAGATACAACTTTCGTTCCTCTGACGCAAGCTATAACACATTTTCCCTTTTTTGGAGTATATGTCAATGATGTTGGAATATCTTTTTTTCTTTGTTTTTAAGAGTAGGAAGAATTTATTGAGATAAAGGAAGCATCTGTTTAAGGGGGGCAGAAGAGGGCCTGGAAAGTGGGTTTCCCACCAACGCTGCTTCTCAAGGCTGTGTTTTGAGTAAAGCCACGAGGTGAGGCAGGTTCAAGGTGGGACAAAACGATCATCAGTAAGGTTACAAGTGTAGTCGCTTAGGTAATACTGATCCAGTGGGAAATCACAAAGTGGATGTGATGTAACGAGGGACAAGACTATGGTAAACCAGTAAGCGTACGGCAGGCATAGTCGCTTGGGGAGTGCTGGTTAAATGGGGATCAAATTGGGAAGCCAGTCACACAGCAAGTGCACATTAAAATACCTTTCTGACATTTATGAGAACTGTTAAACTTTGGGGCTGGGGATTTAGCTCAGAGGCATAAGCGTCTGCCTTGCACACGCGCAGTCATGAATTCGATCCCTGGTACCAAAAAAAAGGACTATTAAACTTCTAGGTTCCTCTTGGTCCTATTGTTTTACATATTGAGTCTTTTAATAAAATCTAGTAGTAATTACTCCTGAAATAGAAGCAAGAGGGACGTTTAAATGTTGAACCAAGATTCTATTGATAGTGTAAGAAAATAGTGATATTAGTAGCAACTGTGAATGTACTTTTTCTTGGTGCTAGAAGTTGAACCCAAAACCCTGTCCACTGTAGGCAAGTGACCTACTACTAGGCTCTCAGCCCTATGGACTTTTAAAATTTACACACACACACACACACACACACACACACAATTTTTTTGAAACAGGGTCTTGCTATGTAGTTCATGCCAGCTTTGGCATGCAGCCCTACGTGACCTTTAACTCATGGGGATCCTCCTGCCTCAGCCTCCTGGGTGTTGAACCTACAGGCATGTACCACCTCACCTAGCTATGGACATTTTTGAAAAAGATAGCCATTCTCAGCAGATCTTTATATAGAGGTTCTTTGTACATTTCATTTTTGGTGGGGAGTACTGGGGATTGAATCTACTGAGCTATGACCCCGGCCCATTTTTTTCCTTTTTTATTTTGAGACATGGTCTCATAAGTCACTGACTTGCCCAGATAGGCTTAAGATCCTCCAGCCTCAGCCTCCTAGAGTGCTGTGTCTACCATGCCTGGTATGTTTTTCAAATTCTGCATTTTCTCTCATTATCATCATTTATCTGATTATCATCTGTATTACCTTTCATCATAGCACATTTCTCTTAGTTGTCAGCAGCAGTTTAAAAATACTAAATGTGTAATCCCAGCACTTGGGAGCAGGAGGGTTGCTGTGAATTCAAGTCCAGCCTGGGATACAAAATGAGTTCAAGGACAGCTGAACTGCATAGTGAAACCTTAACTCAAAAAAGACAAAGAAAAATAAATAGGTAAATAAATGGTACTGCCGATTGAGCCTAACTTTCTCACATTGCTAGTGCTTTTATTTTACTTTTTACTTTGAGAAAGGGTTTCACTAAGTTGCCTGGGCTGGGCTTGAATTTGAAATCTTTCTGCCTTAGCCTCCCAAAGGGTGGGAATTACAGGCGCACACCACTATGTCCAGAAGGAAAATTTCTGAAACAGTAGGTTTTCAATTGCACATCATTCTGAGTAGCATGTTGAAGTCTTGCATGTCCAGCCCAAGGAATGATTATCCTTTCATCTAGTGTATTCACGGAGTACTTGCTGCCACTTGGTAGCTGTCTTGACTGTCAGAGCCACCATCGTGGTATTGCATAGCTTTCATTTAAGGGTACCTTACATTACTTTATAATAGCTCCAGAGAGCAGGAGATGTTAGCAAAGAGAATGCTAGCAAAGATGTTGGCATGGAGAGCTCCTTTAAGTGAAAAGTAAATGTTTCCAATTTAAGGAAAGACCGAAAATAACGTACTGAAGTTGCTAAGATCTGTGGCAAGAGAGAAACAGTGTTCATAGGGCTTGGTACTGGTAAGTGTAAAGCAAGGAAGAGGGGCATGGTGGCACTCCAGTATCTAGGAGGCTGAGGCAGGAGGACCACAAGTTCCAGCTCCAGTCTAGGCAACTTAGTAACTTACTATTTTTTTGTTTTGTTTTTGTTGGTACCGGGGATCGAACTCAGGACTGTCCCCTTGCAAGGCAGGCGCTTATGCCGCTGAGCTAAATCCCCAGTCCCAACTTAGTAACTTGTTAAGACCCTTTTTCAAAAGAAAAAATTAAAATGAAAACAAAGGCTGAGACCATAGCTCAGTGTAAAGGCTTTGGGTTCAATACCGAGTACCACACAGACAAACAATTAAGTAAAATGTAATGTATATAGAATTTGGTACTCTTAGTGATTTTAAGCATCTCCTGAGGATCATGGAATGTATCATTCATGGATATAGAAGGTTCAAATGCTGTATTTGTTGAAGTCTTTTTTTTTTTTTTTTTTGGTACCAGGGATCAGATGTGACTGCACACTTGCAAGGCAGGCGCTTATGCCACTGAGCTAAAACCCTGGCCCTCGTGAAGTCTTAAAGGAGTTTCTTTTTTAAGAAGCTAAAGTTCGCCAGTTGTGGTGATACATGCAGGAGGCTGGGGCAAGAGAATCATGAGTTTGAGGCCAGCCTGGTCTACCTAGTGAGTTAAATAACACCCTGCACTATATATCCATACTGTGTTTTAAAATAAACATAGTAAATAAAATAGAAACCAGAGCTTTGGAAAACTTAATGGCACAGAAAAAAATTGATGTGAAACAATTACTGAAGTATATGGTAGGTAAAACAGCTCTTCCGGGTCCGTCAGATACAGTGAGACTTGTATTTATTAGATGTAATTACGGTGCCTAGTGAAGAGATACAGAGTAAAGCAGCTTAAGTAAGGTCCCAAGGTGCATGGTCCACGCTGATGTGACCGCTCCATGCCCTCACTCGAAGACCCAGGTTGTGTCTGGTTGCTTGGCCTCCACTGTTGTGGTGTCCTTTGAATGTCAAAGCTAGGTCAGGGCCATATGCACATTCCAGAGCATAGGAAGGAGGAGCGCCAAAGATGTAGGGCTTGCAGATGTCACTTGGAGCATCTCGCATCCCTCTGGACCAGGCTGATCCTAGAGGACACTGAGCTGTGAAGAAGACTGGGACCTGTAGTCTCTAGTTACATGGCCTTGGGTCTCGCTAAAATCTTCTTTATTACTACAAGAACAGAACATATACTAGGGTGGAGATGAGGGTGTCACTGTGTCTATTTGCCACATAGGTGAAAACAACACAAGGAGAAAAAGAGTTTGCTTTTGATGTGAAATCTGAGTACATAAATTGCCATTTGCCCTGGGCATGGTAGCACATGTCTGTAATCCTAGCCCTTGGGAGGATGTGACAGGAGACTCACGTGTCACACCTGCCTGAGCTACACAGGGAGTTTGCGGCCAGCTTGGGCTACCCAATGGTACCTTGTCTCAAAAACTAAAAACTAAATAAATAAATAAATAAATTGCCACTTACATGTAAGTTAAATAGTTAACATTTTAAAAGATCGCCAGAAAGAAAATTCTGAGACACATTTGTTTTGGTATTCAGTTGAATAATTGGAATCAGTGGGAAAATGTACTGTCATGTGATAAACTGAAGAAGCTTTTCTGTTTTTAGGCCTGACACATCTGTCAGTAGACCTCTGGGGAACTCTGCCAGTCAAGTCAATGGCGTCTTCTACTACAGTGCCTCTAGGATTTCACTATGAAACCAAGTATGTGGTTCTTAGCTACTTGGGACTCCTCTCTCAGGAGAAGCTGCAAGAGCAACAGTTTTCCTTACCTCAAGGTACTGTCTTTGGCTTCCAGTGGTTACACCAAGTTCTAATGAGGCTTCACATATAGAGGTGTTGGTACTTTTGTGATTTATATCTTTAGTTTTAAGAAAGCTAATACTAAGTTTATTTAGTTTTTGAGCATGCAAATAAATAGAAACTGATCTGTCTTTAGAGATTTTACTCTTAAGATTAGAATTGTATAATTTTGCAAGTCTGTAGATCCCAGTGCTTAAGAGGCTGAGGCAGGGAGGATCATAAGTTTAAGGCCAGCCAGGGCTATATAGTCAGACCCTGTCTCAAGACACACACAAAAAAATTTTACTTTTTTGTGTTGAGTACTAGGGATTGAATTCAGGGCCTTGTGCACATTTAGTAAGCACTCTGCAAGTGAGCTATATCCCTAGCCCTCTTTATTTTGATACAGACTTTCCCTAAATTGTCCAGGCTGGCTTGAATTTATAATCCTTCTGCCTTAGTTTCTCAGGTAGCTGAGATTATAAACGTAGTGGCATTGTGCACAACACATAATTACTATTAAACTTAAAAAATTAAGGGTCTTTTCTTTTTTGGTAACACACATTGAACTTACAACCTCATGCTTGCCAGTCAGGCACTTGTACTGTTGAGCTAAATTCCAGGCCCTAAAATTAAGGTTCTTTAATTGACTTTATTTCAGTGGTAATTAGGCTTATACAGTAGTTTCATATGTATGGTAGACTCTCAGAAATTTTAGGGGCTTGGGACATTGCTCACTGGTAGAGTGCTTGCTAGGCTTGGCATATATAAGGCCCTGGGTTCAATCCTTAACACTGAAAAAACAAACTAACCAAACAAATCAAATAAAACAAAACAGAACAGGTCTTTGTATTATGCGGTTGTGTGTATCCATCTTGTTTCCTTTTGGTCATAGGAGTGGAACCCAGGGCCTTGTGCTCTTCTATGAGGCATCCCCCAGTCCCTCCACACCAAGCGTATAGTACAAGATTCTGAATTAGTTTTCTTCATTGAATGTTACGTCATCTTAAATATTTATTTACTGGAGCTCTGGAGGTATTGTAAGCTCAACGAGGAATAGTGTTGAGAATTCAGAAATGGTGGAATCCAATAGGAGAGATGACAGAAAGTACTCCTAACAATCCTTATATGAACACTTAAATACAACTCTTGGATGTGTTCTACTTTTGAAAATCAAATCTTTTTTTTTTTTTTTGTTTTGTATGTGTAGTAGTAGGAATGAAACCTAGAGCCTTGTGTATGCTAGGCAAGTGCTCTACCACTGGGCCACTTGCCCAGCCTCTGAATCATCTTAAATACCCTAAGGTGGATTACTATTTAAATAAAATTATATCAAAAATGACTTAAAACATTTTTTTTGAGGTAGAGTCTTGCTCTGTAGTGCAGGCTGCCCTTGAACTTACTATGTAGCTCAGGCTGGTCTTGAGTTCAGAGCAGTCCTCCTGCCTCAACCTCCCAAGTGGTGGGATTACAGGTGTGTGTCACCATGTCTAATTAGACTGGATTTTGTCTGGTTGTGTTTTTGTTTTTATTTTTGGTAGTACTAGAACTTGAACCCAGAGCCTCTGTAATAAGTTACATCCCCAGTCTCTCTTTTTTTTTTTTTTTGTCTTTTTAAGACATAGTCTCACTGTATAGTTTAGGCTGGCTGGCTTTGAGCTCACTTTGTACCCCACTGCACACTGGTCTCAAACTCTCAACGATTCGCCTGTCTCAGCTTCCCAAGTGCTGGGACTTATAGGCATGTGCCACCATACCTTAAGGTACCAGCCCTGTTAAATTAAAAAAAATTGGCGGGGGAGTCTTTTCAAGGATTT
Organism: Dolichotis patagonum; assembly: GCA_004027295.1. NCBI lineage: Eukaryota > Metazoa > Chordata > Mammalia > Rodentia > Caviidae > Dolichotis > Dolichotis patagonum. The sequence goes on from PVJX010015220.1 coordinate 38,660, forward strand.
CACATGCAATTTAAGCTGGCCATGAACTCACTGTGTAGCCCAGGCTGTCCTCAAACTCACAGCAGTTCTCCTGCCTCAGCCTCCTGAGTGCTGGGATTACAGGCGTGTGCTACCACACTTGGACAATGTTATTTTTTATTTTGAGACAGGGTTTTAGTAAATTAGCTTGACGGGATTTGAATTTGGAATTTTCCTTGCCTCAGTCTCACAAGACTGGGATTTCAGATATCCATTACCACATGTGGCTAGATGGGATTTTTTTTCACTCCTGGGGCTCAAACCCAGTGCCTTGGACATGTTAGACAAGTGCTCTGCTACTGAACTACGTGCCCCGCCCCAGACTGTATTTCTTAACATTGCCTGTCTCAGCCAGACCTGATCTCATTACCTTGTGTGTCTTCTGCTAGTTACTGACTTGTTTAAAATCAGGCTTACTCCTGACTTTTTTTCCACTCAAGCTTTGGTGCTCTAGAGTGGTAGACTCTTGTGATAGTAATGACTAATACCCATGTCTGTTTCTTTTCTGGGCCTGTAGAAAGTTGCTTTTAGCTGGAGCCATGCTACTAGTCCTAACAGTGAAATATGAACAGAAGTGGTTCATAGACTATGGCCTTTAGGAGCCAGGATGCCTTTTGCCTATTGTTTCTCCTTTGCTTTGCTGTGTGTGTGTGTGTGTGTGTGTGTGTGTGTGTGTGTGTAGGTAGACAAGGAGCATACGTTTTCATGACAGAGCCGCCATTAGGCTGGATAGCTGAGTGACTATGTTGAACAAGCTCCTTGCCGTCCAGCTCTCCAGGTTAAACATGTAACAGAAGGGAGAGATGGGTCTTTTACATAAGTAACTAAAATTTCTGTTTTGTTTTGTTATTGCAGCATAGACTAGCCTGGTGTAATTAACATGTTTACCATTGTCTTTTTGCTGCTATAATAAAATACAGTACTTTAGATTGGACAATTTCTAAATGATAGAAATTTCTTAGCACAGTTCTAGAGTCTGGGAAGTCCAAGATCGGGTTGCTAACAGGCTCAGTGTCCATCGAGGGCCTGTCTCTGCTTCTAAGTGGTTCCTTGCACGCTGCATTCTCCCAAGGGAACACAGGCTGTGTGCTCACATGGTGGAAAGAACAGAAAGGTAGAGTGACCTGGCTGGTTGCCTCCCAAGTGCCACTTCAGTCCTAAGTGCAGTGCTCTGTTGGGCTTGTCACCTTCCAAAGACTGTACCTCCTAACTGGTCAGGGAGGTGTAAGCTTCAGCGTGAATGTGAGAGAGGACACACACATGCAGACTGTAGCACCACATATACATGACATGGTCAGCAGTTGCCCAGTTTGCCCAAGATTAAGTAAAACAGGGGAAGCCCTGGCCAAATAGTTAAGTGGGCACCGGAAAAAGTACATACTTTCCAAATTGTACTTATTTGTATTATTTCTTAGTTTAAACAGATTCCATAATCCACAAAACTAGCCTTTTTTTTTTTTTTTTTTGGTACTGGAGATTGAACTCATGACCTTGTGCTTACCAGGCAAGCATTTAAGCCACTGAGCTAAATCCCCAGCCCTAAAACTAGCCCTTTTCAACCTTTGTGATTTACAAAATTTGGGAGGACTTTAGGGATTTTATGTACCAGTATTTACATGATTTTATTTTTCTGCTTGAGGATGGAATTTATTTGTACCTGACTGTCTTGCATCTGAGGAGTTTACTTTGGCATTTTTGTTTTTAAAATCTGGTTGTTACCTGTAATATTGTTTTCCTTATAACAGTTACAAATATTATTTGTAAACCAGTTAAAAAGGAACAGATATTAGCTGGGCATGGTGGTGCAGGCCTGTAATCCCAGCACTCTGGAGGCTGAGGTAGGAGGGTTGGTGAGCGTTTAAAACCAGTCTGGGTTATAAAGTGAGCTCAAGGCCAGCCTGAACTACATAGTGAGACCCTGTCTCAAAAAGACAATAGAAGAAGAAAAAAGGGACAGGCATTATATGAGATACCTCAGATACATTATTAGAAATACAGAAGACAGAAATTAGAGGGATTCTTTATAGGGGTGGGGGCCTTGGTTCGGTATTGAGACAGGGCCTCACTGTGGAGTATAGGCTGGCCTTGAACTCACGTTATAACCCAGGCTAGCCTCAAGCTTGCAGCAGTCCTCCTGCCTTAGCCTTCCTAGTGCCAGGGCTACAAGTGTGCACCACTATGCCCAGATCTAGGCTCACTGCTTAAAGGGAAAGAGTCCCCCACACACCTTGGTTTTTTTTGAAATGTGGTCCCACTGTGTATTCTGTGGGCCTTGAACTGGTTATGTAGCCCAGGCTGGGCTCTAATAAATGTGAGAAGTAGGTGAGTGAGGTGGTGCTATTCACAACTCACGTTTTCTGTCATATTGCATTTCTCTCATTATTTCCTGAATGAGTCATATACTGGGTACAGACTCTTCCATAACTAACTCTTGTGTATTTTTTCAGAACTAGTTAAGTCTTCCATAATATGCTAGTTTGTATTGAATATGGCCAGCCCGGGTTCATATTATATATTCTGAGCAGTATAAGTCTTTCTGACTTACATAATTCTTGCCAAATGGTGACTTTTGTTATGTTCCCACTTTGCTTATATTGACAAGGATTTGGTAGTAATTAATACAGATTTAACATGATTTTTTTTTGAGTCAGTGCTGAAAATTGAACTGAAGGCCTCAAGCACATTAATCATGTGCTGTACCACTAAGCGACTTCTCCAACCCCAAATAATTCTTTTTTTGGTTAGAAAGATAGTTAAATTGAGGTCTGTTAATTTATAATGTGATAAGCCGGGTGTGGTGCCGCACTTCTATAATCCTGGCACTAGGGAAGCTCAGCAGGCGGATTGCTGCAAGTTCAAGGCCAGCCTGGGCTACAAAGTGAGCTCAAGGCCAATTTGAACTGTATAGTGAGACCCTGTCTCTAAAAGACCAAAAAATAAATAAACAAACAAACAAATAAATAAATAATAATACAATAATCAAATACATGTCATTGTGATATTGATTCATAATTAATTTAACCACTAAAAAAACCTCCTCATTTCCCTTACTTCTCAGCCCCTGACAGTCATTTTCTAATTTCTCTATGAATTTATACAGTATTTGTTCTTTAGTGTAATATTTTCAAGGTTTATCCATGTTGAGGCATATATAAAAATTTCCTTCCACAGGAGGTAAAACTGATCAGAGTATGTTATATACATGTGTGAATCTGCCAGAATGAAATCCATTCATCTATATAACCAATGTGCATTAATTAAAAAAGGGTGTGGGGCTGGGGATTTAGCTCAGCCGCATAAGTGCCTGCCTTGTAAGCCTCGGTTGTGAGTTCGCTCCCTAGTAGTGATTAAAAAAAAAAAGGGGGTGTGAAGGAAGAGTTAGAAGAACCTGAAATTTTTTTCCTTCCTTTTACTACTGAATGTATTCATTCATTCGTCCACTGATTGACATTTGGGTTATTTTTACCTTGTGACTATTGTGAATAATGCTGTTGTGAACATGGATATACAAATACTTGTTTGAGTTCCTGCTTTGAATTCTTCTGGATATATATCCAGATATAAAATTGTGTTATTGTAGGTAAATCTGTTTAATTTTTTATGGAATTGCTATACTGTCTTGCACAGTGACTACACCATTTTACCTTCCCATCAGCAACAATGTGTAGGTGGTTCTAGTATTTCATGTCACTTGTTTTTCACTTTCTGAGAATAGCTATCCTAATGATAGTGAAGTAGTATCTTACTGTGTCAGCTTATTTCTTTTTATTGCTGAATGTGGTACATTGTGTGAATGTACCACAGTTTATCCATTCACTTTTTGAAAAATATGGGTTGCTTCCAAGTTTGGTTTCCTGTCACCAATGTACAAGACTTCCAATTTCTGCATATCTTTGCCAGAACTTTACTGCTGCCTCCCTTTGTGGTGCTAGGGATTGAACCCAGGGCCTTCATGTTGGGTTACATCCCCAGACCCTTTTAGTTTTTTTTTTGAGACCCTTTTAGTTTCTGTTTTGTCTCACTCATTAGATTGGCCAGGTTAGGCTGCAATTTGCAGTCCTGCCGCAAAAGTTTCCCTGAATACACCTTGAAATTGTGAAGACCTCTAATTTTGTTTCTGTCAAGATTACTTTGACTACTTGTCTATTGCAATTCCATATGAATTTTAGAGTTGGGTTGTCCATTTCTGGGGAAAATCCCCATGTTGATGGTTTTTCTTGACTCTTAAATCACTTTGGGGCTAGGGAGTACTGTATGGCTATGTCAGATCACCTTTTCAAGACATTTGTATAAACTCATTTGAAATATGTATTAGGAAGAGACAAGATGGCGGACTGGTAGGTAGCAGGAGAGAGACCCTCTCTGAGAGAGACAGCTCAAATGCCAGAATAAAACACCCTGGAGAGACCCAAACAGAGAGAGATAGACTCTCAGAACCCAGAAAGAAACTAAAGCGCAAAAACCCGCTCGAATATGAGGTCCTGGGGCTACTATTAGTGAAGATAAGATCAGCGAGCACGG